>JACXGI010014798.1:0-18467 GCA_016801175.1 Esox masquinongy | reverse complement strand
GGAGGTGCTGGCGGCGGCGACCACCGGACAGCAGGAGGTGCTGGCGGCGGCGACCACCGGACAGCAGGAGGTGCTGGCGGCGGCGACCACCGGACAGCAGGAGGTGCTGGCGGCGGCGACCACCGGACAGCAGGGGGAGCTGGCGGCGTTGGCCACTGGACAGCTGGGGGAGCTGGCGGTGTCGGCCACCGGACAGCAGGGGGCGCTGGCTGCGGCTCCAGGGCAGCAGGGGGCGCTGGCTGCGGCTCCAGGGCAGCAGGGGGCGCTGGCTGCGGCTCCAGGGCAGCAGGGAACACCCGGCGCCTTGGGGCTGGCACTGGATGAAGAGGAGGCGCTGGCTGCTGTGTCTCCGGGATGCCCACCACTGGTGCCTCGGGGACCTGGGTAGATGGTATTCCCCAAATCTCCGGTCAGGACTGGTACGGTGGGTCGTGAAAACCGGGCCAGTCCTCGCTCCTTCCGGTGTCCAGGAACAGCTCTAAGAGCTCCACCAGTGGCCGGACAAACTGCCATTCCCGAAGGGCCGTCCGAAGGATGGGCTCAGCCAGCAGGGACTCCCCGACGGACTCCGTCCAGGTTCCCCTCGGGCACCCCCATAGCCCCCCCCCCTAAAAATTTCCTGGGGAGACCTCTGGGTGTCTGGAGGGCGAGGTGCAGAGGCGGGCCGTGGACCCAGGTTTGGGGATCATGCTGGCCTCTTGCTGCCCCCGCCAGCCTCCGGGAAGGCTGGAAGCAGCTGGCACCGAACTGGGTCCCACGCCAGAAAACCCTCCGTCTCGTCCTCATCCAACTCGTCATACTCCGCCTCCGAGTCATCCAACGAGAGGGAGTCCGATCCCCAGTCCCCCTTCCAGGTGTACTCCCCTCTCGTCGGTGACATTGGAGGGGAGGCGCCGAGCTTCCTCCTCCGGCGTCTCCGGCTTCTCCCACGGCCACAGGTGGGTATCCCTGTGACCATGGCGGGTTTTGTTTTTGGACCTGCGGGTTCCTTTTCTTTTTAGTCGGTCATTCTGTCACGATGGTGTTGTGGTGGAAAGGAGGAACCAGGCGCAGGCAGAGTGGCAGTCGATGTTGTGATTTTAATAGAAAAGAGCACCGAGCACTCAAACAAACTGAATCGAAAATAAAGCGTTAAAAGAAACCGAAACACTCACCACGTACACGAAACATGCGGAGATAAGGAACAATGACCGACAAATGAGGGGAGCAGAGGAGAAACATTTAAACACATACTGATGACTTAATTGGGACCTGGTGTGAGTGACAATTGGAGACAAGACAAATGAAGGAGTCCGGGGTGAGTTCATGAACCATGGGAAACCGGGAAAAGCGGGAGATGATGGAGCTGTCCGTCACCTCACTGTCACAACTGCACCTTTTTCTTTCCTTTCCAAAAAAGTTGAAAAGGACAGTTTTGAGTGAGGAACAGAAGCGTTCAATTTGCAGTGGTCTCTTAATTTTAACCCTTCTGTTCCTCACTCAAAACCTTCATTTTCGACTTTTTTAGAAAGGAAAGAAAAAGGTGCAGTGGTCTCTTAATTTTTTCCGGAGCTGTATATAATCATTTTTTCTTTCAACTGTAAAAATTGAAAATTGTACTCTGCGATCAACTCATTGGAGCTAGTTTATTGTACTCTTTTGAATATTTGTATTGAAAATCTGCACTGAGGTTTCACCTATTCTGTTAGTGATGAGCATGGGGCACGACTTGCACAACTTGGAATCCATCAGAAAAAGGCCAAACATTGAGGCGGATGGGGTGTGGGTGGAAAGTGGGTCAGCAGCTTTGGAGAAGTCATGGTTAGTTGGCAGAGATGGCAAGGTGCTGATTAGACCAAGAGCTGGGTGGGCTGTGCTGCCTGCCTGCCTCTGGAGGAACTGCTTGTCTCCCTCGTTGAACACACTGGTCCTCACTCTGCTTAAGTCATGTTCCTCTTGATGGTCATTCTAACTACTGAAAACTTTCAGCTCTGTCAGAAAGTTCTAGTCAAGACATACTCTTTCGTAGTCGTTTTACTTTATTATGCTTTTTCAGGTGCTTTGTGGTTATTTTCTACAACGAAAAGCACTGTAGAAGTAGAATCAATTATCATTATTATTGTTATTAAAATCAACACTTTAAAAATGCTGAAATATATTTTTTTTCCATTATGTTCAAAGTCTCTGAATACTTTTGTTCACGGGGTATCTGTTGTGATATCCATAAATGTCTTGACAACAGTCTCTGATGACTGTGTAGGCCCTATATGATAGGTTACAATTTTCTCAGTATAGCCCGGCTAATCATATCTTTTTTTTGGTAACTTGAGTTCCATGTAGCCATAACAATGACATGATAGTGAATTATATCATGGAACATAGACTACAACATATGTCATTTGTTGGCCCAATATAGCAGCCTTCTGCATATTCTGTAATTTGAAAGGCTTGGGTAAAAACTTTAGACTGTGTGAAACTGATAAGATAAATAATGCCATTATTATGTGCAATCATTTTTTTTTATGAAACAATATTTACCCTGTATTTCATCAAGGGACACATACACCATCACCCTGATTCAGAATGCCTAAACTGGTTTCTTGTGGTTAAAATGATTACAAAAATGTAAAATAATTTTAATGCTGTCCCCTCAAAAACTTAAAACTCTTCGGTTTCAACAATACTTTGGGCTTTTCACTGATATTCTTTTTTATTAACATTTGAAAAAAAGCCTATTTAATAATATTTGTATAGAATTGTGTAAAGAAGCCTCTCAAAATCCCAGCAGATAGTGGTCATGATCAGCAATGAACCTTGAAGTCTTTTTAAAATGATGGTATTTGGAGCTTTAAAATGGCAGATGAGTAGGTGTGGAACCCAAAAATAATTAGACAAAAATGCTTAATCAATATAACAAAAACAAACAGACCATTTTTCCTTTGCCAATATTTCCTTTGCCAATATTTCCATAGCAAATGTTTTGTTGGCTGAATTATTTTGGTATTTGTTGGACTTAATGTACGAAATGTTTGATTGTTGGCAAATAATCTAGAATAGTTGCTTATTTGTCCAATTGAGATTGTTGGGATGTGGCACAGAGGCAGGACACAGGCGCAAATGTTTTCAATAGCAAACGTAATTTAATCAAATGACTCACGAGAAAACACAGCCGTACACGTTAAAACAATGACCAACAAGAAACACTATGGCAGGAGGAACTTAAATAGGGACTGAACAAGGCGTTACCAAGACACAGGTGTAAGCAATGCACTAACATGACTGAACATAGAAACAGGAAAACCAGAACCAAAACACACAGAACATAGAACTGCAACAACTGGCACGGCTCAGGCCGTGCCCGGCCGTTACAGAGATTTTGAGACACATTCTCCGTTCAAATGTTATTATTATTGTGAGAAAGTGCTATTATTATTGTGCTATTAAAAATGCAACACATCAGATTAAAAATAACATTCTGAACACACTCCCTTTGGTGGTAGATTACTTCCAATACTTTAAAAAAATATATATGGCCTGTGTAAGATGAAAGCCTTCATGTATCATGGATACATTTTGACATACTACTTTGCAGGGCAATGTAGATCTGTCAGTATGGATTGATCTGTGACCCGATACTACCTCCCCCAATGAGAGGAGAATGAAGCAGTGAATGCAGTAGACGGTACCAATTGAAGATAAAACCTTGATCTCGTCTTTTTCGACTCGCCTCAAATGATATTCATATTTTTCCATCATTATTCAAGTAGCCTTTTTACATGCCTTGTCTCACTCTGTCTACCAGTGGTTTTCAGGGCTTTATTGCTAACCTGCATGGGGAGAATATGTTCTGCCCACCCAATTATTATTACTTCTACGGTCTGTTGGGGAGGCCGGAACCAAAATTTACTTACATGTAGATACTTAAAAGGCTACAGCAGGCCTTTCTCACATAGAAATGTACCTGCCTTGGCTAAATGTGCAGAATAGTAGGACATTCGTTTATGGACTGCTGTTCTCTAAGTCTCATGACAAGATTGTTGTGTTGCGTAGCATGATTGTAGTTGTTGCGTAGCATGATTGTAGTTGAAAGCTGCTGCATGCAGCTTTCAGGAACTTACATGCTGCCACGTAGAATTTGACCATTTTTTTTATATTTTGAAAAGCCCAGCTGCAAAAGGGGAACTGAATACAGTATTTAGCATATGGTACGTTCAGAACAAGAGACATAATACAATTATAAAAGCACTGCACATGGCAGCACATGTACACACAGAAGTACGCACACAGACAGTTGTTATGCAAGTAACTATGAAGGCCAATTTATGTCACATGTCTTCCCTCAAGCCCAGTTGGTATGTAGTGCAGATATGAAGTTGCTGCTCTTTCTGACCCTGTTTGGAGGAGACTGAGAGGGGAAGGCAGGAATTGGGAATCTGTGACCCGAGATGAGTACCTGTAATTGGCCATGACCCCTAGCGACCAATTGGCTTGGCTAGTGCCATAGGTGTGACGGGCCAGTTTATGCCTTAACTTGCTATAGACTACAGTGGAAGGGCAGAGTCTACAGCAACATTAAGACATAGAGAGTTAAAACGGGTTTGTGACTCTGAGGAAGGGTTGTGAGGTGATGTGCTAAGAGTCACCGGGCAGGGAGTTTGCAATACTTGGCCATGATAAGTATCTTTCCCTGTTTTTGTTAATTGTATCCAGATGGTTCAGTTGTTTCGGCAAGGTTGAGGCTATGCAGATGTTGGTTGATTTTGGGCGCATGGAATCTGTTAAGTTACAATATTTCCCTTTTATTACTAGTCCAGCTTAACAATGAAAGATTGAAATGAAAACCATTGCAATCAAACAGGTGAACTGGATTGTCTAAATCAAACCAAATCCTAACCATTAAGTCACAAGGATCGCAGTGGCTTAAGGTATTGTCAACATTTTTTTTTGTGTCTTTTTTTTTACTAGAGATTATGTTAATGTGAACTCCATAGTGTTATTTTCTGGAACCCATGTTTCCATTATAAGTGTTACACTAAGACTTGTGAAGAGCAGAGTCAACCACTTCTGCACCATCAACGCCAATTCTGTTTGAGAAAGTGTTAATAGAGTCAAAGTCTAATTTATTTATAAAGCACATTTAAAAACAACTTATGTCGACCAAAGTGCTGTACAGTCAAAACATATAGCCAACTAAACATATTTATAGGACATGACAAACATAAGCAGAACTTCCTACCCATTTGCAGACTCAAATGCTAAAGAAAAAAGATAGGTCTTAAGGTGGGATTTAAAAACGTTGCTACTGGTAGAGGACCTAATATATAAAGGTAGACTGTTCCACAACTTGGGAGCAGCAACAGAAAAGGCACGATCTCCTTTAAACTTCAAACGTGACCGTGGGATAGAGGATATTGTTAACACTGTAAGTTACAGCAGAGTGCAGGTAAGTACATGGGTGATTAAGATGAACAAAAACAATCTACTGTATGAAATAAATACTGAGGTAAGATGTTTGCTCCATGTAGCCAGAATTGATGAAAAACATTCAACTCTGCCCTTCAATGGCTAATGTCTCGACAACATCTTTTGATGGACCGTCTATTAAATCACTACTGGCTGCTTGTCTGTGTGTTCCTTGTTTGATATGTTGCAAACTAAATAGCTGCCTGTTGTGTCATGCTGATAATAAACTGCTACACCAGGCAAAGAAATACGTTTGTTCAAACTGTCTTTGATGCACACACTGCAACTCAGAGACTCTTCAGAGGAGGGTGTAGAGGTGGCAGATTCTCCACATGAGCAGACATTTCTACAGAAATGTCTACAAAAACCTGGAATTCCCCAAAATCCAAAACTTTTTGTCTATCAAAAAGGCACTGAGTGCTATGTCAAATTGTGCATCTCTGTTGTTATGTAATACCTTACAAAAAGCTTAACGTTGTGAGGATAACGGCACTGGGACATTTTCTATAATGTTTTGCGAATATTGCGAGATAATGTGTCACGAGACACGAGGAATTAATCAATACACTGCATTCAACAGCTTTCTTTTAAGCTATTGAATGATGAGTGATCAAGCTGCAATAGGTGATAAAGCTGCTCATTCCCTCCCTCCCTTTGCCTCCCTTTGTCTTTCTCTGTCCCCCACCACCCTCTCTTGAAAAGTTTTAGACTGAACAAAAATATGAACTAAATTGTCGGTCCCATGTTTCATGGGCTGAGATAAAAGATCCTAGAAATGTTAATAAGAACAATATGCTTTCTCTCAAAACGTACGCGCACATTTGTTCACATCCCTGTTAGTGAGCATTTCTTCCTTCGCCAAGATAATCCACTCGCCTGACCGGGGTGGCATGTAACATGCTGACTACATATCCACTGCAGCTGAGTTTGTTAGTGTTCTCCGCAGAACCCTGTCTAATTCTAATCTTACTTCTCACTTTCAAGCTGAGAAGTTTCAACATTTTGCAAAGAAATCGTTGGTTTGAAGACATAAAAAGAGTAACATCTAATTCTAGCCTGTTAAAAGAGAGAGATCAGCGCGTGCCCGTCGCCAAACAACCTGCAGCACACGTGGACCCCATTTTGTTTATGACTGGTGATGATATTTGAGACAGAGTGGGATCATTTTTTTTTTAAAACCAATGTGTTTTAGGTGGAGCTTGACCACTGCAATGGCAACGCTCATGTAACTGGAGTGAACCTGAGAGAAATATACGCCTGCTGTTTAAGAACAAAGCACCTCATTATGGCTTTCTTGTGTTGCGATCCTATTGAACGAAGGATGATGGGGTTGCTGCTAGACACTGACCCAAATCAGATTTGCCGTAGGTACCCTTTGAATTAGGGTACTAGATCAGTGGTCTGCCTTAAAGGGTCATTTCTTCCTGGAAAGGCTTGGAAGATGTTAGGCAGAACGGATAATAAGAGTACTTCTGAGGATTTGGGATATTGCCTGACCTTTACAGCTCTGTCACAAGTGCCAAAGAGAGAGTCATAAAGGTTATCCACCCTGCTGACTTTCCACAGATAAAGGGCGAGAGGCTTCCCAAAGAGGGTTTAAAAAAAAAAGCAGCTTTATCTAGAAGTCAAAGAATGAAAATGAGAGACAGGTAAAGATAAGTCTCTGTTGTTCATAAATAAATGATATGTTACTTTTTCTAAGCTAAGTGATTTTTTCTAAGCTAAGCAATTTCAGACAGCAGTTATGAAAACATGTCACAGCGGTGGCATTATTGTGTGCATGTCAGCTTTTACCACAAACATCTGAGGTGTTTTATTGCTATTATAAATGGTAACTAATGTACAGTATCTCACAAAAGTGAGTACACCCCTCACATTTTTGTAAATATTTGATTATATCTTTTCATGTGACAACACTTTTGGACATTTCACTTAGGGGTGTACTCACTTTTGTTTCCAGCGGATTAGACGTTAATGGCTGTGTGTTTAGTTATTTTGAGGGGACAGCAAATTTACACTGCTATACTAGCTGTACACTCACTACTTTATATTGTAGCAAAGTGTCATTTCTTCAGTTTTGTCACATGAAAAGATATAATCAAATATTTGCAAAAATGTGAGGGGTGTACTCACTTTTGTGAGATACTGTAATTACAACAGGAAAATTGTATTATTTATGTTTTCATACCTGTGGTATATGGTCTCATATATCATGGCTTTCACCCAATCAGATGACTCAATAGCTAGTCCCTGGCCCCAAAATATATGTTTGTATTTATTTTATATAGGATATTATTTACAATTCATTAATGCCTTTAATAGATGGATTCACAAGAGTTGATGGACACAGTAAGAAAAATATAATAATAGAGTTGCTAGCACAAACACACACAAATTTCGGTATGTCCATCTTGTCCTAAAGACAGCCAAATTAAGAGTAAAATTTGTTTTAGACCTGATGAGGTGACCAATGAGGAGACATTTGGACTCGAACAGTTCAAAAATATATATTTCACATATTCTATTGAAAAATGTATAATTTGGTTGTGTTTTGATAGTTTTGGGTATTATATGAATTAAAAATCATTGAATTAAAACCACTGCTTTTTTGTACATTAAACATTAGCATTTCCATGTCTTTGTAACTGTAAGCAATCTGTTGCCACATGAAACTGTGTTTTTTGAAAAAGTGGTAGTTTAAAATAGAAACAAGTGAAAACAAGTTAGTTTACAATCTATCTTTGTTATCACAACTTATTTGTCAGTGGTGAGGGTTTTGTCAATCATTTCATTTATTCAATAAGGAAATCTAAGTGTTTTATCTGCATGTGACTTTGTAAGAGAATCTGAAAAAATACCTCTTAAGTGGCACAGGAAAATAACATAATTTATGACAGTTTTGCATGTACATTTGAGCCAGCCACGTATGGGCTCTTCTTAAACGTGCCGCCAATGAAATTATAAATGAATATGTGTCACATTGCACCAGTTCTGACAATTATTCATTATTCAAATAAATGATATCAGTTTATCATAAACTCTGGTATGAGACATCTGCACCTTTTAATGTGATTGTCCACAGAAATTACAAATAAGTAGCTAGACATAGTAGCAGTAGTAAAAAAAAAGCCCTCTAACGATATAGAGGCACCAACCCCAGCCCTATCTCGCCTTTACCACTGCAAGATGAAACGTCTCAAAATGCTTTCATCATAGCGGTGTGTTTTCTTAGGAAAGGAACTCTTATTAAAACTTAGGACGGTCTTTTCGGTTCTGGCTGCCGAGAAAGTGCAGTGGCCCCCTGTAGCACCACAGAAGATGTCTTTGTAGTAAGCCATCAGGCAAGCTGGATAATGACGGGTCAGGCCTTTCTGTGGAGGGAGAGAAGGATATTGGGAGCTCCCTGAAAAGAAGATTGTTCATTCTGAACTGGGGATGAACTAGTGAAGGCATGACAGGTGAATTTTTTATAATACTGTAAGAACTCTCACAGGGAAAATATTGCATTCGTTGACAGGGCATGGGTGAGTGGGTAGGAGCAATTGTTTTTGACTGTATGGTTCAGATATGGAGACTCTTCCTACGTCTGATACAGTATTGAATCGTGAGCCTACCTAGCAATTTAGGCTTGTAAAGAGAAAGTGCTACTTTGAAACACAATGGTTGTGCACTGAAAATGACAAACACATTTGCAAACATTGTATGGATCAAATGCTGTATTCATTACATAAGAACCAAATATGTATTAAAATGTGTAAACTTATTTGTATACCATACAGGAATTGACTACAGACGGTGCCGTGTTAGAAAATATGTTTTCACAAAGTGAACTGGCATTGGCTAAAGTTAAGCAGCAAGCAGAGTTGACAGGAAGTGAATATTGATAGCTAGGAGACACTGAACTTAATACATGCTGCATAATCATTTCTCCTCCAGTGCCACCTTACTGACTTTTAAGCATAAGTAACCCAAAACACTGTTTTGTGTTTTAGTGATTTATTTGCGGTATTCTCAGGCACTGTTTCTTTTCATGTACTTGAAACAGCTGATAAAAAATTTAACTTGTTTTATTTAGCTTTTCCCCTTGTCAGTTGTTTGCATAAAAGCACACAGTGCTCATTGTTAGTAACACCATAAAGGCAGTTGTTTTGAAATGGAGACACCCACATCAAACTTACATGAAAGAGGGTAACTTTGCATTGAGAGAAAACTATGGCAATGTTTCAAAACAATGAATTATGCATGGTGATGCTTTTAGGTTAAGTGTTTTGAAAATATTAGTAATAGTCTCAGTGACTGTGCCCTTGTTGCAAATTATTTCCTTGAATCATGAAAGACCACAAACACTTTGGGCTGAACATGTACAGTATGCCTGATATATTTCTCCCTTTGGTTTTGATTCCATCAAGTCGAGCGTCACATCACAGTTGGAACAGCTTTTAAGATTCTGGCTGCTATGCCTCTATTTAGTTGTAAGGTGAAATGTGTATAATTTGCTGACTGCAGATCACCCAGTGGTAAAGCTTAAGCCCCACTGTGTGGACTAAACATCATCATCCAGCTTATCAGATTTGGTGATGACATCACTCTGGCATCTCGGGAGCAACATAAAGTTCTAGCATCATTAATGTTAATGTCAAAGTCAACTTCTTAGTTTCTCTCCACGAAGGGTTACTGAATCTCATAAGCTGGTCAACGTGCTATATATTTAATTGAATAGACAGCAACACATTTTTTATACATATTGCCGTAGTATCAACATCAGATGTTATGTGAAGCATAAAATAATAATGTTTTCGCTGTATGAATTAAAAGTTATTATATGTAATAAAATAATTGAAACTTGGTGCCTATAACACAATCCAATTATTTGTTGAGTGACCATTTTAGAGTAAAATGTGATTGCTATTTTTAAACATGTTTTATGTCTGTATTTCATGTTTTATTTTTTGGAACACATGGCTCAATTGTAAACAAGACTTTGATCTCAGTTTGCTTTTCACTTTATCAATAACATAAAAATGTAATTGCGTTGGGAAGAGACATATTTTTTTTAATATTTGCAAAATCTTGTATCAACATACAGTTTAATGGTTACACAAACTACAAATAACAGGTCGAACTAAACTAAATGCAGTAGATACTGACTCTCTGGTCTCAGTTGGAACTTCCATGTGATTATGTTTAGCTATGCATTTGGGTAAAGTTAGAGAGCCAAGGTGGAAGGGCTTGCAGAGCATTCTCTTGTCCTAAAATGATCGGTTGAAATAAATCATCAGTGTTATAATAACAATAATTTCCCTTATAAATTGTCCAGCATGTAGGGTTACAACTTCTTGTGTGAATCTGCTTTCGTGAAGGGTCAGATGATATGTTAAATATATGACCACGGAGAGTGCTCCTGCTGACAACAGTCCCTACCTGATGGTCTAATGCCCATAGCAACTCAAATCAACAGTTATTTTGAAAAATAATAGTGCCAATAGAAAGAATTACCAGCTGGCTTGGGTAGCAACTGGCGTGTGTTGGAACTATTTATTTTTGGAAGGATGAAATACTACAAATATAAATTCATCAAACTAATTCATTGAATGTAGGCCTGCACTGAACACCACATCAAGGCTCTTATTGGCTACTTCAATTTAATCCAAGCCATTTCAAAATGGAAATACTATAGGATTTAATCCAGTGTTTGTTCGTGGGTGCTCTTTTTGATCTAAATTATGATCAAATAGCCATAACAGTTTATTGACCACTTTTGGAAACTAACTTAAAGTGGGTACAACCTCAGTTTTCACTATAAAGGTGTTGGAAGTTGAACAGATTCTTCACACCATTAAAGTTTCCGCTCGGCAGACCAGACCTGCTCAGTAACCCAGAATATTTTAGGGGACATTGCAGACAAGCTAAAAATATGTAGTATCAAGTATATATCATGCGGCTATTATAAATTGGGTTTCAGAAATAATGAAGTAGGCTTGATGATTCATGTTTACATTTACTGCAAGCTGTTCACCATGCATACTGTTTAAAATGTTGGCCCCATTTTCAGTCCCATGTTATGTCAAACATTGCATAGCTATTGCTCGGATTATTGAAACATTGCTTAATTTTGATTCAAGGGAACTGGTCCTGGTATCTCGGGGTTAATGTTGGTTGAAATAGATTCTATAAGACAAAATTGTATTGAGCTGAATTCCCTAACTTAAGAACTTATTCACAAGATGCTTTAGAACCCTGCTGTAACATTTGACATGTTATTAGCGAAAGAGGAGGCTTGCCAGATAATCTGAGAGGAATAAGTTTGGCTCTATTGAAAGGTATTTCTAGTGCTGCACAATTCACATTTAACACAAAGCTGTTCAATCACAAAGTTTCATTTCATTGTGGTTGTTTGATCACACCAATAACGTTGAATCTTGTTAATTAAAAAAAAAAAACATTGACCTCAGGTCGGTTAAATCTCTTGGCAACAGCAGAACTACTCCTCAGTTAAACCATAAAAATACTGTATTTTCTGCGAAAAGGTGGGAACATGAGACTGCAACTGATTATGCAAGAATAACTGGATCTCTATGGGAAACAACTTGGTTTGGGAGAACATGTAACCAATATCAATATAATAGTTTTATCAATTCTATTGCAAAAATCAATAGAGCATATACAATTAACAAACAAAAGGATTAAAAATAGATAATCTATTAGTGGAGATATATCAACAAAAAACAAAGAATTGAGAGAAATCTGCTTGCTGCAAGTTTACATAGCAAAAAAAATATTATATTTTTTTATATACACTGGCACAACTGCATAAATCAATCCCAAGACTAAAGTATTGTGGTAATACACCTATTTACTTAGACATGTAATTAAAAGTATCACTGGTTTAATTCATTCGGAGTGGTTTGTGTTCATTTGGACGTAAATGGCCAGAGAGCTCCAGGAAGCACCCGCAAATATAACTGTTGAGTGGAATTTGTTGGGAGTTGCTCTTGATTTGCTAAACCTGTGAATTTCCCAGGGGTCACTAACTAATGAGACAGCCAACACATCAGTACAGTATCTCTTCTCCCTGGGTCCATCTTCACCTACCGTCTGTGGCAGTGCAACCTTGATAGGGGCAATGAAGCCACCTCTGATTCCTTCAAAGTTGAATTTGCTTCCTGCTGCACAGTGAGATGAGGGGCCCAGATTGGTACTGACATGTGTTGTGATGTTGTGGCCAGGGATAGATTTCAACATGGTTAAAACCCCAACCTTGGGGAAATACGGCAGCCATGCAGGGTGCAACAGTGAGTAATGCTGCTGTCCAGGATTGTATCCTCCAACCAGAAACACAAACAACATTAAACTGAAGAGTAGCTCATTGAATATTGATTGATGTCATAGAACAGGTAATGAATTATCCAATTTTGTCACAGACAAATGTAATGTTAGGAAATATAGTTAACAACCATGAACAACTTATTTTGCCTAAAAGCCCTGCAGATACATCAAAATGATTTGAAACAATCCAGCGAAATAAAATATATTGAGTTGCCAGTTCAAATAATTCCTTCATCTGTAGCATTTTAAAAATACAATTTAAAACCTGCATAAGAGATAAAGACTATTTGATTTGGTGTCTCACTTCCTAACTTTCATGAGTAGCCCAGGGAGTAGGGATATTCTTTGGTAAAAAACAAAGACAATGTAGGCAGTATATTTTATCAAGTCCGTATTCTTGCGTCAGTCGTATTCAAAGGATTTTGCTGCTGCTGAGATTAGCATTTGTTATATATTCATAAGTAAACAAATACATAGAAGGATATCACAAACATCAGTGAATGGGAGTGAGAGGCAGCAGCCATGGAAGATGAAATAGCCATGGGTCAGCTTCATGGTTTAGCTGCCATGCATATCTGAATATGAATGCTCATTCTGGAAAATATATTGTCTTCAGAAGATATATTATTTCTAATGCTGCGCTGCAAATGAGAGGAACTATGATAAGCCTTGCATAATTGTTAAAATTAGAATGCTGGTCTCTTATTTGTGCACATTTACTGTAATTCATTAAACAAGTTAGTAATCTCTTTTAATTTAATTCAAATTTCAGCCTGTGTCTACAACCAGTTATTATATGTCATAAATGTTTAATGTTACATTCAGATCTAAGTTATTTAATGTTAATTAAAGCTATATGTGCTAATGGAAAGTATTCCTGCATGTAATTTTACTCAGAGTACGGTGGATTTCATGATTTGTTAAAGATGATTAAAGGGCTTAACATAAGAGATATTGAACATAACTCGCTTAGTATGAATTGCTACCCAAAGCAGGTCTTTGGTGACAGTTTCGAGTTCCTTCCCGGAGCAATGTTTTTCCAGTAGTCAAAGATTTCCTTTTTTCACGGCCACATCATATAACCAGGGAGCTATACTTTACAGTACAGACGCATGGTAACAGAATTTGGATGAAGAACCATCAATGCACAACATGCAAAACAACACCTAAACATCAGTTATGATTTAAAAGTTACTTTGTTTGCTCTTACTCATTTCTTAATGCTAGTATTATGCTAAACTTAACCGTAGGTGGCTGTTGCAATGTAAACATTCACAAATTGAAATTAGAATGTGTTCTGGACTTACCTGTTAAATTAAGGTTATCTCCTGGTGTTTATAAATGTAATATTACCCCATCCTTGCTGTTTATACTGTTTAAACAGCTGTAATATTGGGGCTGATTATAGTTTTGCAAATATATATTATTGAATACAGTTAATTATATTTTATTGATTCTCTCATCGAGTGTAGTCTAAACAATGCAGCACCTTCTACGGACTCCCCAGAAAAGCCAAGATCTACAATCCTCTTCAGGCTAATTTTTATTTCAGAAAGCAGTACTTTGTATTACTAGCCAATGAAATAGCAAAGCAATTTACTGTTACTATCCATCTTCAGATTTAGTATAGCTTATAAAACCTAAGTAAATATACAGATACTTAGAACTGTAGTCTGGACTCTGTTATATTTGGTGGGGAATTGGTGGGGCGTGGTGTCAAGTCTGTAGTAGAACTGGTTAAGTAAAGTTATTTTTACATTGTTTTATTTAGATGAACACAACTTTGAAGCATTTTTTGTTGTGTGAACTGGTGAACATTGCCATTGTCTTCCTAGGTAAATGAGAAGAGGCAGTGGCTAAGCAGTGTGATGTCCGTAACCATAGCCCAGGGATAAAGTGGATAAGTAACTTCCTTACAGAGACCAATGGCTACCTCTTGTGTAGCTCTAATAGCTGTCAGGATGAGTTATTGTTCTGCCAAATCAGCCTGAGCAGCATGGCTGCCCTAGGCCACTCCCGCCTGGCCAGCCCTACTGACCTCTCTGCACTTACACCAGAAAAGGTTGTCATGTCAATCTGGCCTGCCTTGATGAATGATTAAGGCCATTCCATGGGTGCCTTAATGGATGGCCATTCCATCCATTCCCGAGTCTAAAAACAAAAATATAACTGAAAAATATTACTTTAGTTGTTGAACAGATATAATAATAATAGTTTCTGTTACAATATGATCACTTTTATGTATTATTTACTCTCTCAAATAGAGAATGATTAGCAGATAAATGATTATGCAATGTTTTTAAATTAATTAAAATGTCTTTGAATTGTAAAAAAATAAATAAATAAAAACACATGAAAATGCTTATCCGGTCATGGATGTCAGATTTGAGCAAGTGCACTGGGAGTGCCCCCATCCCTCTCCATTTTCGTTCCTAATCAAACTCTATTGATTCACTTAAGGGTTGCATGGATTTATGTGACACCCACAGCTGAAATATTCAGAGTGTTGAGGGTAAGTGTGGGCTTTGAGTGGGAGGAACCATTCTTATTTTTTTTCTGCTGACAGTAAGGTAAACCCCTATAGCCTATCCAGTGGATCTGGGCAATGGATCAGGCAGCACAACTTATTCCCATCTACCGGATGAAGACCTGGCCTGGAATGCTGGAGGCGAGGTTACTCACCTTCCATTTCATTCTCCAGCTCTTCCCCTGAGGACATGACTTGACTATGTGTTAAGTATGACCACTAAGTGTGTCCTGCGGAGAAGAATACTGATGCATGCCTTTCTTGCATTGAGACACAGGCTATTGGAAGGTTGATATCAGGTTTTTATCTGTGTCCTGTGCGGTATGTAGTCATACAATATGTAGCAAGAAATCCATTCCCTTCATAATCCAGTGACGACGTTCTCAAGTATCGTAGAAATACAAGATAAGATGAGGGGTACAAAATGAATGTAAATGATTCCGTAAAGACAAGTGAGGTGCACAAAAACCACACTGTCCCAAATCTGATTGAAATGGGAAAACACAATGTCCGAGAGATTAATAAGTGCACTTGAAATGTTAAAAAATTGCAGTATCAGATCGATTTCTGTCCCTCGCCTGAAAATCTGATGTCTCACTCTGCCTCCTGAAACCCGGGAAGACTAGACCAGTGAGACAAGGCATGATAAGTTCAGTAGTAAATTGGCCTCTCATAGCGAATCCTTTACATCATCTATTAATGAAGGCCCGACGCTATATGGATGGAGCGGGTCTGTGCGGGAGACGAGGCCCATGAGTGTGTGAATGGCACATTCAAAGAGAAAGAGTAATATCTCAGCCAGACTTCAGTGGGAGGAGAGACCAAGTGTGTGGCTAAGAGAACCCAAGGATGTGGTAGGAGGCAAAGCTCAAACAGGCACAGAGCCGTCTATTTTACCGAAGAAGGTCTGGAGTGAGAGGAATAACAGGTCCTCTTGTACACTGTTCACCTTGTCTCGTCCTTTTGATGACAAGGCAAATGCCTCAGGGAACCACCTTCTCTCACACCTTTTGTTTTATAACACTTAACATCTTAAAGAATTTTTGCAAACACTTGGCAGTCGGAAACCAAACATGCATGTATTTTTTTTTTTTTTTAAAGAGCCTAAAGGGGTGAGAGGAACAATGTACGGCAAACATGACTGAAAAGATGCAGGCTTCGTAGGTTCTGCAGCAGAATTGCTATAACATCTCAAGGGAGACTAAGGGAGTAAACTTCTCTAAATCGATGGGAGACGGCTGGGCCTTGTGAAGCTTGTAATCAGTGGGTCTGCCATGTGCTCTCCCATGCTTAGCCTCTCCCGTCTCTTTTAATCAACACTTCACCGCTGGAGAGATTTACAAGGTCTTTCATCAGTAAATGGTGGATACCTTTTTTTCCCTAACGTATCTACTGGAAATTAACAAATCTTTTTAGGGATATTTGTGACAGTCAAGTCATATAAGTATTGTGCACATTAATATATCAGAAGATTGTGATGCATTAGAGGGTGTCAATATATATAAAAAAAACTTGAATGCTTCATCACAGCTTTTGCTACTATATAAAGGATTGGAAGTGTTCCATTATATAACATTTTACTGTTGTGTAATCCAACCCTGGTTGTGCAATAATATTAATACATTCACTTTTACATGTCTCAAACTGTTTTACTGTTATTGCAAGTTCAATTATGGTGAAGCAGCTCACTTTGTAAGCGCATGGCCTTTGCAACGTCAGGTTTTACTCACTATTCTAGTAAGTAGCTCTGGATAAAGGCGACTAGACTTGGCGCTCGTCTTACGTCTGATTGCTAACTCACCTCATGCTGTGTTTTGTTGACCACACATGGCTAGTGTCTAGTGCTTAGAGTTTCGACAGGATAAGAAATTGCTAGTAAAAGTCAACGAGGGTGAGAAGAAGAGACCATTTTGTGCTTGTGCGCAAAACTGATCGTCTACACAGTGTTCTCTGCTGAAGTATTCGGTGTGAATGTGACAAATGTGACAAAACAACCTGGCAAAGTGCTAATTGCGTTTGTGCGGAAACCAAGCACATATTTGTGCCCAAATCATGTTAGCGTCTGCTAACATGACCTATAGATGTCATCTGTCTGATGGGGTTATGTGACAACACCCTTAACACTTAGGCAGCAGTTTGTCTAACATGAAAGCTGAAGTAAAGCACTTATTTTTCATTCCCTTCATGTCAGGGTGGCAAAATAAAGCCAGTGACTTTGAAGAGGATACAAATGCAATTTCAAGTTACTTCACCCCAGGTGCCCCGCAACATCTGTAAGTGACAGTTCAGCCTGGTCTCAGGGGACGTACGTAAACTATTTTAAGAAAATATTTGACAGACAAATTCGATATATACAGTGGATATAAAAACTCTACACACCCCTGTTAAAACGTCAGGTTCTTGTGATGTAAAAGAATGAGACAAAGATAAATCATGTCAGAACTTTTTCCACCTTTAATGTGACCTATAACGTGAACAATTCAATTGAAAAACAAACTGAAATCTTTGAGGGGGAATAATAAAACATAAAAAACTCACAATAACCTGGTTGCATAAGTGTGCACTCCCTTAAACTAATACTTTGTTGAAGCACCTTTTGATTTTATTACAGCACTCAGTCTTTTTGGGTAGGAGTCTATTTGCATGGCACATCTTGACGTGGCAATATTTGCCCACTCTTCTTTGCAAAAGCGGTCAGATTGTGAGGACATCTACTGTGCACAGCCCTCTTCCTCTTCTTTGTGGATTTGGATGTGTGCTTTGGGTCGTTGTCGTGCTGAAAGGTGAACTTCCTCTTCATCTTCAGCTTTCTAACGGACGCCTGAAGTTTTTGTGCCAAAATTGCCTGGTATTTGGAACTGTTCATAATTCCCTCTGCCCCGACTAAGGCCCTGGTTCCAGCTGAAGAAAAACAGCCCCAAAGTATGATGCTGCCACCACCATTCTTCACTGTGGGTATGGTGTTCTTTGAGGGATGTGCAATGTTGTTTTTGTGCCAAACATACCTTTTGGAATTATGGCCAAAAAGTTCAACCTTGGTTTCATCAGACCATAACACATTTTCCCACGTGCTTTTGGGGGACTTGATGTTTGTTTTTGCAAACTTCAGCCGGGCTTGGATGTTTTTCTTTGTAAGAAAAGGCTTCCGTCTTGCCCCCCAACCCAATAGCCC
>JACXGI010014797.1:0-18307 GCA_016801175.1 Esox masquinongy | reverse complement strand
GTACGTTTGCACACTGAGAAAGAAATGATCAGTCTATAATTTTAATGGTAGGTTTATTTGAACAGTGAGAGGCAGAATAACAACAAAAAAATCCAGAAAAACCCATGTCAAAGATTTTATACATTTATTTGCATTTTAATGAGTGAAATAACTATTTGATCCCCTCTCAGTCAAAAAGATTTCTAGCTCCCAGGTGTCTTTTACACAGGTAACGTGCTGAGATTAGGAGCACACTCTTAAAGGGAGTGCTCCTAATCTCAGCTTGTCACCTGTATAAAAGACACCTGTCCACAGAAGCAATCAATCAATCAGGTTTCAAACTCTCCACCATGGCTAAAACCAAAGAACTGTCCAAGGATGTCAGGGACAAGATTGTAGACCTACACAAGGCTAGAATGGGCTACAAGACCATCGCCAAGCAGCTTGGTGAGAAGGTGACAACAGTTGGTGTGATTTTTCGCAAATGGAAGAAACACAAAAGAACTGTCAGTCTCCCTCAGTCTGGGGCTCCATGCAAGATCTCACCTCGTTGAGTTATAATGATCATGAGAACGGTGAGGAATCTGCCCAGAACTACACGGGAGGATCTTGTCAATGATCTCAAGGCAGCTGGGACCATAGTCACCAAGAAAACAATTGGTAACACACTACGCCTTGAAGGACTGAAATCCTGCAGTGCCTGCAAGGTCCCCCTGCTCAAGAAAGCACATGTACAGGCCCATCTGAAGTTTGCCAATGAACATCTGAATGATTCAGAGGAGAACTGGGTGAAAGTGTTGTGGTCAGATGAGACCAAAATCCAGCTCTTTGGCATCAACTCAACTCGCCGTGTTTGGAGGAGGAGGAATGCTGCCTATGACCCCAAGAACACCATCCGCACCGTCAAACATGGAGGTGGAAACATTATGCTTTGGGGGTGTTTTTCTGCTAAGGGGACAGGACGACTTCCTGCATCAAAGGGACGATGGACGGGGCTATGTACCGTCAAATCTTGGGTGAGAACCTCCTTCCCTCAGCCAGGGCATTGAAAATGGGTCATGGGTGGGTATTCCAGCTTGACAATGACCCAAAATACACGGCAAAGGCAACAAAGGAGTGGCTCAAGAAGAAGCACATTAACCCTCCTGGGTCTCAATCCCATAGAAAATCTGTGGAGGGAGCTGAAGGTTCGAGTTGCCAAACGTCAGCCTCGACACCTTAATGACTTGGAGAAGATTTGCAAAGAGGAGTGGGACAAAATCCCTCCTGAGATGTGTGCAAACCTGGTGGCCAACTACAAGAAACGTCTGACCTCTGACCTCTGTGAAGGGTTTTGCCACCAAGTACTAAGTGATGTTTTGCAGAGGGGTCGAATACTTATTTCATGCAAATCAATTTATAACATTTTTGACATGCATTTTTCTGGATTTTTTTGTTGTTATTCTGTCTCTCACTGTTCAAATAAACCTACTATTAAAAGTATAGACTGATCATTTCTTTGTCAATGGGCAAATATAAAAAATCAGCAGGGGATCAAATAATTTTTGGCCTGCTGAGGTGACCATCAGTATGTTATTACCTTCTGATTTCAAATAATAAATGAAACAACGATGCCTAAAAGTTTCGTAAATAACATTACATATGATTTTGAATGCAAAATGCAACAAACTTGGAGCACCTCTGGACCAAAGTTACAGTACATGTAATAAAAAGACATGGTTTGTATGTTGTCTATCTTGTGCATTTGTCTCTCACTCTGTGTGTAAACCACACCTCTTCAAACCAATCAAGTCCCACATTCCCTTTACCCTCACCTTCATTCTATAAATACCAGACCTAAACCAAAACCAGATTACCACAGTCTTCAGAGAGTTGAACTGTGTACAATGTGGGAGGAGTCAGATGATTTCCCATAGTTTTTTACTGTTATTGTCTTAATAACCAACATGTTTATTTTCTTAAATAGATGTAATGTAATGTACGTCTAGGACTTGGTGGTCATCTAGGACCTGTCCACCACTATCTGCTGTTTAGTAAAATAACCACACTGTACTGATGACAAATCACAGAAATGTGTTTAAATCAACATGAACGATTATGTGCAAAAGTACTTCAATAGCGCATTGATGCGTTTTCATAAATGGGGAATTAACATATTTCCCCAACTGCCCTTTTGTTAAGTGCGCAGACTACGGTTGTATGGTGCAGCTGTCTACGTTTGCCCTCATCTGATACATCATTTTCAGCTTGCTGTTGAAAAGAGTATCTGAGAAAACACACGTCACACAACAAGGTGTGGTCAGATGTTTCCACTGAACAACAAATCAAGCTGGCATTACATCACTACAATAACTAAACTTATTTCTGAACTGACACATCATATTTCCTGAAACGTGTATCGGTTTAGTTTGTTGCCAAGACAGTTTGATTTGCATTCAGTTGTTACTTGTTTTCCTAAGGCCTGTGCATGTTTTTTGTTGACATAGAGTTTTGGTATATCTGAATATTTTTCTGGTCTAAAGATCAAATCCAAAAGCCCCAGAGTAGTGAGAGGCGTACTGTATATTGGCAAGGGCCCTCTTTTAGATGGGACATAATTGACTCCCTGTGGTCACTAAAGTTGGCCTTTTACTTGTCATCATTACAAAGATTTTTAGTTTTATTGAGACACTCTGAAACAAGCCTTTTTATGCAGTGAAGCCCTCTTTTAGATGGGACATTAGTGTCTTGACTCCCTGTGGTCACTAAAGTTGCCTTCTTTTAGATGGGACATTCTGGCTTTCCCATCTGGCCCACATAAAATCATGGTCAACAAATCATCCCCAGCTTCTAATTGGCTCACTCCTCCCTTTTCTTCACCCAGGACGTTTCTCTAAATGAGAATGTGTTTTCTGGTATTAAAGTCAATAAGGTAAAAATTATAAATGCCTTGTTTTGAATTGTCGCGCCCTGAAGGATAACTTGGCTCATCTACTGGACACTATTGTCCTGAATCTGTGGTTACTCATCTACTGGACATTATTGCCCTGACTCAGTGGTTACTCATCTACTGGACTTTATTGTCCTGACTCTGTGGTTACTCATCTACTGGACATTATGTTCTTGACTAAGTGGTTACTCATCTACTGGACATTATTCTCCTGCATCTGTGGTTATTCATCTACTGGACATTATTTACCTCACTCTGTGGTTACTCATCTACTGGACATTATTGTCCTGACTCTGTGGTTACTCATCTACTGGACATTATTGTCCTGACTCTGTGGTTACTCATCTACTGGACATCTGACACCACATCAGCAACATCTGGTCTTCCATCCAGTAACCCACCTGGACCCACCATGTTAAGCTCCAGAAATGAAGGCTGCAGGTTGATACAGGGTGTAATACAACTGTTGTGGAAAACAACCATATAATTTAAGAAATCTCCACTAGCTCCAATTAAGTGGGTTGAGCTACTTAAATTGAAATAGTTAGACACAAGATATTATGCTGAATATAAAAGTAAACTGGGACTGGTTTACTGCAGAGAGAAACATCTCTCCAGAGCATCCATCACACTTAGTAGACAGACAGGCTCCATATCAGTAACAGTACAGTCCACTATTACTGACCAGAGCCAGAGTTGACCAAGCCCTATGGGTCACAAGTAATGAACTTTGTATGGAATGTGTAGGAACAAAATCTCAACCCCCACCACCAAACCCTCTGTCTATGAACCCCCACCACTCAAACCACATTTTAACAGACCACAACCTGTTCCTGTCACAGCAGTCATCTAGTAAAGTAAATAAGTAGCATGACATATGAATGATTGTTACACATGCAGGTACCCTGTATGCGCGTTTGTGTTTTTTCCCCTCCTGACATCTCCACAGGTGTCCCTTATGTTCCTGATTGTGCTCGATGGTGTTTCCCACCTGGCAGTCATGAGTGCATTGCCTGACTGCTGAGGTGGACCAATCAGTGGACACCCCTCCTATTTGCACCACCTGTTCCTTTTTCCATTACCCAATCACATCACACATCCCCTGGTTTAAAAACCCAGTCAGTTGGTTCTCCCAGAGAGACTCTTTTGATTTACCCCCACATGGACATAGACACTCTTGAGAGACATACCTTTTTTGATAGACAGACACTTTGCTCATACATACATCACTTAGTTTAGCACATACATCTCACTTTGTCCTGTTTCATGTGAGTATGTACTGCTGTGGTGTTTTGTTTGGTGTTGTCTAGTCAATTGTTTGCTGTGTGCTGTTTAGTCCTTGTTCAACCTGTGTGTTTTTGTTTGTCCCTGTGTCCCTGGGAAAAGGGGTTTTTAGCAAATCGCCCATGGGCATACACAACCCGTAGGAAAACTTTGTCTAAAAACACTAGTTAAAACTGAGCGGACCACCCACTGTATTTTTGTATTGGTTAGTAGTCCGCCAAGTGGTTCTTGAGGCAGGCAAGTTCAGTTTAGGGGTGTTTTGACTATATTATTTCATTTCTTGGGTCCAGCTCAGCCGCTTTTTCTCTACCCCCTTTACCGTGTGTTTATAATAAACTTTTTATGTTTGACGGTAGCTTTGGTTGTCTGTGTCGTTTGTTCCCACTGTTCATGTACACTACACCACTTTGCATGAGTTTTATGTTACAGGTAGGCCCGCCGATAGGGGGGGGACAAACGGGTCTGTTGTCCCAGGCCCAGGGTAGGGGGGGGCCCAGAACTGACATTGGGTTGACATTAAAGGGCCTATCTAAGATTATCTTGTCCCGGGCCCAGGCAAGACTGTCAGCTGGCCTGGTTACGGGTCTCTGTACCATCCACCCTAGACTGCTAGAGCCACAGGGTTTGTAACAACGATATAACGGAAAATATCTTCTTTAAATATGTGAGTGTAAAGTAGATTTAATGCAGTTCATTTTGGTAATTTTGAGAATTAGACTAAATCAGTTACTGAAAATAACAATATTCGTCAATTATTCACAGGGCCATGATTCAGACAGTCTCTTGTGTTGCTCTGAATCTGAACAGTGAGAACAGGTCTGGAACACAGAACCAACATGGAGGAAGTGATGGTTGGTCATATACCATTTCAAGACTGACCTGCTCTCCTCTAAACACAGTGATTATGTTGTGGAGTTTAATGTTATCTCATTCATGTGAAGTGAGGTTTTCACATGCCTCATGTTACAGGTACTGATTTTGGCCTCTTGTAACAGAATCACTCACAGTGAAAGTGGCAAAACATCCACCCCAGCAGAATTAGTTTGCTCTTCTAGTTAACTATTAGTTAACTTAACCAAAGGGAAATCATGTTTTAGCTATGATATGAAGCATCATCCTCGAGGACAAAAATAGAGGTCATCCTTGTAATTATATGAGGAGAGGGAACAGTGAGAGTGATAGGATGTGAAAAGGAACATTAGCAGGGTCTAAGAGGCGGTAGTAGGAGACAAAAGAGAGGTTAGGGTTTGAGGAGAGGGAAAAAGAAAAGAAGTTACTGGTCAGAGACCTGGAGGATGTTGTGTTTGAAGGAACTGAAAAATGTAAATTCTATATTTATTCACATGTTAAATGACACTTCATTACTTTGTACAGACATTGATATGTATCATACCTGTATCATGGGATGCTGTATCGTGGGTATGTTAAATTGTTACAGATGTATCTCTTGTGGTCTCGATTCAGGACCAAAAGTCATGCCTAAATGATCCTAGCTTGACCCATGAGTTAGACCACTTTGACAGAGGGACGAGTCATGACAGTCCAGGAAATCCTGAGGTCAATATAGGAAAGGAGTGGAAAGAAAGAAGTAGAAATACTTTGAGTTTGAGATCAGGCAGTAATGTGAGTGCTGAACCATATTCAGGAAATTAGCCTATTAAGGCATTAAGATCCTTGCTGATGTCTTCAAAGGCACTCGGTGGACGATAGATGCCAACAATGTTATGCTTGAATATGGACAAGTCACAAGGGGACAGAGAGGTGGCCAAACATGTCCTGTTTCACTTGACTCAGACTGTCAGACAGGTTCCCATAATTTCATTTCATTGAAATATTTACTAGACTTGATTTTGTAACCATCCTGGTTCTCGCACAGGAGACGCCAAGTACTTGACCATTAGACCAGCGGTTCTCCAAATCAAGCTGGGGTCGCAGTGTGTCAGGTTTCTTTTTAACTGGTTGTGAATTACATGCTATCCATGGTCTAAATCAGTTTGTGATTAGAAGGCTATAATGAAAATCACTGTAAGCAATCAAAATCATCCAGAAAAACGTAAATTGCTCAAATTAAGATATACCCATATTTTTTATAATAAACGTAATTGTGTATATTCTCTTGACCATCTGCGGTGCTTTTTGTAGATGAAAACAATAACATGGTGATTTTTATGTTGTGCCAGCTGTTACATATCTATGTACTGTCAGGTCCTGGCTGGGGGTCTCTAGGCATCTTTATCCACCTGGGGGTCACAGCCAAGGTCTGCCCGCAGGGGGGTCTTAAGGCATCTCTGTGCTGCTGTTTTTGATTGTCCCTGATTAGAGGCAGCTGTCCTGCATTGCCTCAAATTGGGGACCCTATTTAAGTTGCCTTTGTTTGCTTTAGTTTGGTGGGTCATTGATTGTGCCAGCTGTGTTGTGCCAGCTGTGTTGTGCCAGCTGTGTTGTGCCGCAGTTCGCAGTGGTGCCTCTCCTTTTGTTGTTTTGTGGATAACACTAAAATGATTTTACCCTACACTTGCTCTGCGCCTCGTGTCCTGTCTTCCTTTAACCGGGACATGTACATTGTTTCTGCTTCTGTTTTTTCTGTTTCTAGGTTTGTTGATTGATTTCACCTGTGTCAGGTTTACCCATCATTACCCCTCTTTTTAGTTTTCCTAGTTCCCTGTGTTGTTTGTTGGTCATTGTTTTACTGTGATGTTGCTGTTTGAGTCTTTTGTTTTTTCTTGGGATTATTGAGCCTGGTTAATAAAAGTCCTTGTTCACCAACTCTGTGCCTCTGTCCTGCCTTAAGTTACAAAAACCGTAATGCTGCATCTTTGGAGGTTAATAGGGTCAGGTCATGGAAGTGCTGCAAGAAAACTATGTTAATTCTATCATGATTTAAAATAACAATATTGATGATGAGCTTTTGAGTTTCATTTTCTGTAAAATTTTGTCATTGTTGTTTTGTCATTGTTTCTCAACCTACTGCATCACAAAGCTTGCTTGAAACAACAAGTATAAAATACAACCTCCACCATCCTCGATGTCTGAATGAAAATACACATGGAGGAGCAATGACAACGATTTTATTATTTGCTCAGCATTTTCACCCTCTTGTTGTGCTCTGGTCGAATTGGACCAAGGGCATCTGAACATACAAAACACATTTAGATGATTTTGACAGTTTTGGATGTTTTATTTAACTTTAACTTAACTTACACCTGCGTTGTTCCCGGTCAAAAATGACTGGTCATTAGAAATGAATGGGTGAGACTACAATTAGTGTATAGAATTGAATTCAGGCACATAACAATTCTTCCAATTGCCAAACTTCCTCTCCCATACCCCCACATCCATGTGTGTTTGAGCGCGCGCACACACACACACACACCTCACTCCCTTTCTTGGGTTCCATGGCAACACCCACGGGAACCTTTCCACAATGGAATCTTTCTTGCAAATAATCGCAGCAATGTTTCAATATAGAACGTTTCTCACAGCTTTGGTATATAATGTTTTTTTGAAGCCTTGCTCACAATTCATTCTGTGTCAGCACAATGACCAAACAATACACTGTATGTGAGGCTCTTGATCATATCTTTGATCATGACGCTGGTGAAGAGAGAGGGCAGGAAACTGACAGTGAAGATCCATAAGAGGAGGAAGTGTCAGAAGTTGAAGACAACATAGAATAAGAACCAGAAAAAGAGACAACCGATGAGGAACAATCCAGCGACGAGGAAGAGGGCCGAGTGATGAGGAAGAGGGCCCTGCTGAGGTTGTTGTTACATTCCGGTCAAAGAATGGGAATTTGTCCTGGTCTGAGAAGAGAGGGTGTCTGAGAAAAGAGGGTAACATATTCATCAGGATGAATTCATCAAGAAACGTCATATCCCGGGTTGATTACATAAAATCTTGCTTCGAACTGTTCCTAACAGAATCTAAACTATAGCAATAATCATGACCATCTTGGTGGGGAGACGAGTTTATAAAGGCAACTGGAAGGAAGTAGACCGGACTGACGTCCAAGGTGAATCCAGGATGGAAGCAGGGGAAATTCTTTAAGAGGAGAGTATTCCTAGAAGGGTTGGGGAAAGCCATGGTGAGACCCCTCATTCAAAGGCACCAATACCTTCCTCAAACACCATCCTCTGCTGGATTGGTGGAAGAGATACAAGGGCCAGAAGAAGATCTACGGCCCCCAGAGACAGAAGAGACAAAAGGAAGAGGTGCATTCTGTGTGCAACAAGTGATGTCAAAACAAGCATTATGTGCCTTAAATGCAGTGCATATAATTTGCTCAGCACATTCAACAACCACCAGGTACTGTCTAACATGTGCATGAGAACACAAAATGTAACCACCACTGATTCACAGATTGTGAACATTTTACTTGTTACGTTGTTATTGTTGTTCTTTAATGTGTTGAGACATTCATTTAGTAACATGGCAAAGTTGTCATGTGTAGTTATGGACCTATGTCATTTCTTTATTAATAAAATCATACCGGTCCGTTTTGAACATAACAGATGCTATTTTGTGCCACTATTTAAAAATTTGAAAAATGTTCAAAACAAATGTCGTGGTTAAACTTTGACACAAATAAGTCTTAAATAGCACAATATGTTTCATCTGAGTATTTGTGATGGTCAAAATAATACATACATTGTGTTTTTTAAATCAAAAATGAGTTGTATGAGCTCAGGTCAATGAGGCCTACAGTTCATACATAGCAAATAGAAGTTCAACCTTGTAATATTCACATGAGTATAAGTTGATAAAGACCTAAAAAAATATTAGGTGAAAATATATGTACTATTATGGATTTATAATCAGCTATAATCGGGTGGTCATTTTGGACCGAGAACACAGGATTAATTCAATTTAAATGAACACAACAGGAAGGTTAAAATGTTACTTTCAGGTCAGCAAAGTAAATGCTTCATAAACATTGTTAACTTTTGAGGGGTCCAACAACTAAGGACGTTTCTAACTTATACATAAATAGTTTTTTCACATGTGAACTTTTGTTTCATTTCTACGTAATTAGAGCTCATATCAGAACTTGAAATTCCACTTGTAAAAAGAAGATTTTCAGGAGGATTTTTCAAAAGTGTGGAATTGATTTTCACGTGATCGTGCAATTCCTCATTCGCCTGTTCAGACAGCCAATAAAATCCCTCAGTTCAGTGCTCCCTCCTACATTAGGACTAGCGGTGTCATGTCATTCTATATAAGGTGCCTAACTGTCAGACCCACACCACACAGTGTATCAGGAATTGAAAGATCTTCACAATTATGAGGATGTACTGGACAAACGTTTTGTTTAATGCCATCTTGGGTAAGAGATACAAATATGGATTATGTATTTTATTTATTTTCTTGTCATAGCATTGTATCTATTTTGTTAGTCCTCACTTTGTCTTAAACTTAATTTTGATTTTCTTGATTTACTTCACAGGTTGGGCACTTACCAATGATGTTACCCAACCAGACCCTATGGTAGTTACACATTTAGGATATAGTGTTTCTCTCACTTGCTTTTTCCAGCCTGAAATGATAAAGACTGTACTTTGGTTAAAACAAACATTTGGACAAAAGCCTCTTCTCATGGCATCATCGTATCATTACACTCAGGATAGTTTTTACTTCAGTAAGTTCATGAAAGACTTTAAAAGTACTAAACGTTTAAGTGTGAAGAGAGCAGAGGACAGTTTTAACCTGACCATCTCCAAGACTGAACCAGGGGACTCAGCTACATATTACTGTGCTGCTTTGATCATCCATGAAATTAAGATAGCAGAAGGAACTGTCTTATATGTCAAAGGTAACTTTCTTTCTGACATGTAGGCACTAAAGTCGGGTTAAATTACGAATCAAACAGGATATTTGCATTGAAACTTCATGATCTTAAGTGCATCACACTCTTTTCAGGTTCTGAATCCAACAGCATGTCTGTGCTTCAGCAGCCACTGTCTGAATCAGTCCAGCCAGGAGAATCAGTGACTCTGAACTGTACGATAAACACTGAGACCTATGGAGGAGATCACAGTGTCTATTGGTTCAGATATTACTCAGGAGAATCTCCTCCAGGAATCATTTATACCAATGGAGACAGGAGTGGTCAGTGTATGAAGAGCCCTGAGTCTGGGTCTCCTACACAGAGCTGTGTCTACAACCTCCCCAAGAGGAACCTCAGCCTCTCTGATACTGGGACTTACTACTGTGCTGTGGCCTCATGTGGAGAAATACTGTTTGGGAATGGGACCAAGCTGAATGTTGGAGGTAAACTATAAACTATACATATGCCTTACTTATTATCAACTTGTGATAATTATTCACATCTATATCCTTTTTTATATAGTGTGATGATCAACGTTATATTCTATATGAGAATGAAGAGGACACAATGTGAACACTGTGCAGGTAGAGTAAAAGAATTGGCACTAATCACAATGTAAAAGTTAGAGATATTGTCAAACAAACTCTTGTTAGAACATAATGGAATAATATAGGAAAAATAGGACATTGCATTTGGCCCAAACTATGGCAGCACCTACTGTACTGTATACCACTTAGATGCACACAGTGGACAAATGTCAGTAATATGCATGTCTATCTATTGGCGCAGAGATTAAGAGAGATTGACTGCATCACTGTTGTTCTTTTTACGGAGTGTACAGTAAAGGAAAACAATTATTTGATCCCCTGCTGTTATCCCCTGCTGATATAAATTGATTTGCATTTTAATGAATGAAATAAGTATTCGATCCCCTCCGCAAAACATGACTTAGTACTTGGTGGCAAAACCCTTGTTGGCAATCACAGAGGTCAGACGTTTCTTGTAGTTGGCCACCAGGTTTGCACACATCTCAGGAGAGATTTTGTCCCACTCCTCTGTCCCACTATGATACCTGCTGCCTTGAGATCATTGACAAGATCCTCCCGTGTAGTTCTGCGCTGATTCCTCACCGTTCTCATGATCATTGCAACTCCACGAGCTTCATTGCATGGAGCCCCAGATCGAGGGAGATTGACAGTTCTCTTGTGTTTCTTCCATTTGCGAATAATCGCACCAACTGTTGTCACCTCCTCACCAAGCTGCTTGGTGATGGTCTTGTAGCCCATTCCAGCCTTGTGTAGGTCTACAATCTTGTCTCTGACATCCTTGGACAGCTCTTTGGTCTTGGCCATGGTGGAGAGTTTGGAACCTAATTGATTGATTGCTTCTGTGGACAGGTGTCTTTTATACAGGTAACAAGCTGAGATTAGGAGCACTCCCTTTAAGAGTGTGCTCCTAATCTCAGCTCGTTACCAGTATAAAAGACACCTGGGAGCCAGAAATCTTTCTGATTGAGAGGGGATCAAATACAGTATCTCACAAGAGTACACCCCTCACATTGTCATGAGGTGCCATGTTGAACTTCAACTGACCAGTATGAGGGAGTGTGAGAGCGACAACACCAAATTTAACACACCGGCTCCCCATTCACACCTGAGACCTTGTAACATCAATGAGTCACATGACACCGGGGAGGGAAAATGGCTAATTGGGCCCAATTTGGACATTTTCACTTAGGGGTGTACTCACTTGTGTTGCCAGCGGTTTAGACATTACTGGCTGTGTGTTGAGTTATTTTGAGGGGACAGCAAATTTACACTGTTATACAAGCTGTACACTCACTACTTTACATTTTAGCGAAGTGTCATTTCTTCAGTGTTGTCACATGAAAAGATATAATCAAATATTTACAAAAATGTGAGGGGTGTACTCACTTTTGTGAGATACTGTACGTATTTCAAAAAAAATCCTGAAAAACGCACGTCAACATATTTATAAATTTATTTGCATTTTAATGAGTGAAGTAAGTATTTGATCCCCTCTCAATCAGAAAGATTTCTAGCTCCCAGGTGTCTTTTATACAGGTACCGAGCTGAGATTAGGAGCACACTCTTAAGGGAGTGCTCCTAATCTCAGCTTGTCACCTGTATAAAAGACACCTGTCCACAGAAGCAATCAATCAATTAGGTTCCAAACTCTCCACCATGGCCAAGAACAAAGAGCTGTCCAAGGATGTCAGGGACAAGATTGTAGACCTACACAATCTTGGGGGCTGGAATGGGCTACAAAACCATCGCCAAGCAGCTTGGCGAGAAGGTGACAACAGTTGATGCGATTATTCGCAAATGGAAGAAACACAAAAGAACTGTCAATCTCCCTCGGTCTGGGGCTCCATGCAAGATTTCACCTTGTGGAGTTGCAATGATCATGAGAACAGTGAGGAATCAGCCCAGAACTACACGGGAGGATCTTGTCAATGATCTCAAGGCAGCTGGGACCATAGTCACCAAGAAAACAATTGGTAATCCTGCAGTGCCCGCAAGGTCCCCCTGCTCAAGAAAGCACATATACAGGCCTGTCTGAAGTTTGCCAATGAACATCTGAATGATACAGAAAAGAACTGGGTGAAAGTGTTGCGGTCAGATGAGACCAAAATCGAGCTCTTTGGCATCAACTCAGCTCACCTTGTTTGGAGGAGGAGGAATGCTGCCTATGACCCCAAGAACACCATCCGCACCGTCAAACATGGAGGTGGAAACATTATGCTTTGGGGGTGTTTTTCTGCTAAGGGGACAGGACAACATCACCGCATTAAAGGGACGATGGATGGGGCCATGTACCGTCAAATCTTGTTTGAGAACCTCCTTCCCTCAGCCAGGGCATTGAAAATGGGTCGTGGATGGATATTCCAGCATGGCAATGACCTAAAACACACGGCCAAGGCAACAAAGGAGTGGCTCAAGAAGCACATTAAGGTCCTGGAGTGGCCTAGCCAGTCTCCAGACCTTAATCCCATAGAAAATATGTGGAGGGAGCTGAAGGTTCGATTTGCCAAACGCCAGCCTCGACATCTTAATGACTTGGAGAAGATCTGCAAAGAGGAGTGGGACAAAATCCCTCCTGAGATGTGTGCAAACCTGGAGGCCAACTACAAGAAACATCTGACCTCTGTGATTGCCAACAAGGGTTTTGCCACCAAGTACTAGTCACGTTTTGCAGAGGGGTTGAATACTTATTTCACTCATTAAAATGCGAAAATCAATTTATAACATTTTTGACGTGAGTTTTTCTGGATTTTTTTGTTATTATTCTGTCTCTCACTGTTCAAATAAACCTATCATTAAAATTATAGGCTGATCATTTCTTTGTCAGTGGGCAAACGTACAAAATCAGCAGGGTATCAAATAATTTTTCCCTCACTGTAGATGTGTTGAGAGTCCCAAGCTGCCTTTCAAACAGGTGGTACAAAGTTCAGACATACATCAGCACCACACAAGGCTTTCAACTAGAGGTCTCTTCCCAGTCCCCAAGTCCAGAACACAAGCTGGGAGACGGATTGCGCTTAAAGGGATAGTTCAACCTAAAACCATGTTTGGTTGAGATTCCCTTTATCTGAGATTCCTCTTTACTTCTGTCCCAGCCTCGACAAAGCATCATTTGCTTTGTCATTACTTTTTCACCCCCTCGAACAGCTACAAATGAATGAGTGCACATTAAGACATTATAAGTGTATGTCTTTTTATTCTTTTCATGTTTGCAGGGACCCTTTCTCATGATAACCATCAAGGAAATGCTCATGCCAACATGTCAAACAGACAGGTAAGCAGAATACATTCTACGAAATGTTAGACTGGATGTTGGTATTTGAGAAGTAAAACATTTGACTATTAAATCTAGTCTGCATTGACCTACTCTGTATTTTCATCCCTATATTCAGCTCCATGATGACACTACCATGAACTATACCGCCCTGAAGTTCACTGACAAGAAAAGTGCCTTGTCCAGGAGACCAAGTAGGGAAAAGACAGAGATAAGAAATCAGAGAGAGGAAGAAACCATCTACTCTGGTTTGAGTCATAGAGACAGGGTGTGAGTGGGCTCCAATCACCTTGATTCTAAATTAAGCCCCACCCTTCATTTGACCACCACTTTCTGCAACATTGGATAAGTGACTGGGCTATTTTGTATTTTTTTTATTTGCTGGATGCCAGTGTAAAAAACAATTAAAAAGACTGCTTTCTTATATTAATTTGATAACCATTTGGAAACACTGAAATTAATTTCCCCATACAGCAGCGATAAGTATCCCCAAAATGGTATGTCTCATGTTTCAAAGACTGTTAATGGAGACAGAGTTGGGCACTATTAATAGTTTTCATTGTATTAATAAAAATGTGATATTACATTTACAGTATCTCACAAAAGTGAGTACACCCCTCACATTTTTGAAAATATTTGATTATATCTTTTCATGTGACAACACTGAAGAAATGACACTTTGCTACAATGTAAAGTAGTGAGTGTACAGCTTGTATAACACTGTCCCCTCAAAATAACTCAACACAGCCATTAATGTCTAAACTGCTGGGAACAAAAGTGAATACACCCCTAAGTGAAAATGTCCAAATTGGGCCCAATTAGCCATTTTCCCTCCCCGGTGTCATGTGACTCGTTAGTGTTACAAGGTCTCAGGTGTGAATGGGGAGCAGGTGTGTTAAATTTGGTTTTGTCGCTCTCACACTCCCTCATACAAGACCATAGAGCGGTTTAACAGGACAGTTTCCACTCAGAACAGGCCTCGCCATGGTCGACCAAAGAAGTTGATTGCACGTGCTCAGCGTCATATCCAGAGGTTGTCATTGGGAAATAGACTTATGAGTGCTGCCAGCATTGCTAAAGAGGTTGAAGGGGTGGGGGGTCAGCCTGTCAGTGCTCAGACCATACGCCGCACACTGCATCAAATTGGTCTGCATGGCTGTCGTCCCAGAAGGAAGCCTCTTCTAAAGATGATGCACAAGAAATCAGTTGAAGACAAGCAGACTAAGGACATGGATTACTAGAACCATGTCCTGTGGTCTGATGAGACCAAGATGAACTTATTTGGTTCAGATGGTGTCAAGCGTGTGTGGCGGCAACCAGGTGAGGAGTACAAAGACAAGTGTGTCTTGCCTGCAGTCAAGCATGGTTTTGGGACTGTCATGGTCTGGGGCTGCATGAGTGCTGCCATCACTGGGGAGCTACAGTTCATTGAGGGAACCATGAATGCCAACATGTACTGTGACATACTGAAGCAGAGCCTGATCCCCTCCCTTCGGAGACTGGGCCGCAGGGCAGTATTCCAACATGATAACGACCCCAACCACAACTCCAAGATGACCACTGCCTTGCTAAAGAAGCTGAGGGCAAAGGTGATGGACTGGCCAAGCATGTCTCCAGACCTAAACCCTATTGAGCATCTGTGGGGCATCCTCAAAAGGAAGGTGGAGGAGCGCAAGGTCTCTAACATCCACCAGCTCTGTGATGTCTTCATGGAGGAGTGGAAGAGGACTCCAGTGGCAACCTGTGAAGCTCTGGTGAACTCCATGCCCAAGAGCGTTAAGGCAGTGCTGGAAAATAATGGTGGCCACACAGAATATTAACACTTTGGGCCCAATTTGGACATTTTCACTTAGGGGTGTACTCACTTTGTTGCCAGCGGTTTAGACACTAATGGCTGTGTGTTGAGTTATTTTGTGGGGACAGCAAATTTACACTGTTAAACAAGATGTACACTCACTAATTTATATTGTAGCAAAGTTTCATTTCTTCACTGTTGTCACATGAAAAGATATAATCAAATATTAGCAAAAATGTGAGGGGTGTACTCACTTTTGTGTGATACTGTATATTTATAATCATTTTGCAGGTATTTCAACTTTGCTTAACCTGCATGTGTAATATTTCAATAAACATGTCAATAATAACTGGTCAAATTCCAAAATCTCTTTTGCAGGGAATTTTATTCGGTTAAGTATGAGGATGTGCAAAAACTGGACAAAGCCCCATTATTGTTGTCATTCAGACAGGGCATTCTGTTCTGCTCATTGTCCCTGTACAGAGAGAGGATACACCAGAATGACAGATGTCACTGTTTATTTCCGGTGGAGTCAGGGCCATTGGGGCAAGCAGAAGGGGAACCAGTCTTCTTATTGCTCCTGTCGGACCAGAAATTATTTGCCAGTGAGATGTATCGCTACTGCGTTGTTGCGTCCTTGACTTTGATGTGTCAGGGTTCAATACTGTCTCTGATCTGTTGAAGGGCTTTTTGATGTGTCGAAGAGCTTTGGGTCTTTAGGTCCCTAGGTTAAATAATTCCGGTACTACAACCGCCATGTACAGTGTACACAGAGTTGGGTAGGTTCGTTTATAAATGTAATCCGTTACAGTTACCAGTTCCCTGTCCACATTGTTAATCAGTAATGTAACTTTTTGATTATTCAAACTCAGTAACGTAATCGGATTACTTTCATATTAAGAGGCATTAGAAAACAAATAGGAATAGCCTATAACCAATTATTAGAAAACAACACCTTTTGCGGAATCAATCAATATTAGAGTTTACATAGCTGGCCAAAAACTGAATTTGCATTTTACGTTATGGGTAATGTACAGGGCCTTCAGAAAGGGTTTCTAAACCATTGCTTTCTACCTCAATATGATTGGGGTAAATCTCTGCATTACACGCTGAAGGTCTGTCAGATATTCAGTCATTCTAATTAATCCAGTACCCCTAGATCTTCCAGAATCTGGCTTTTTATCTGAACATAACCCAAAATCTAAGGATGAGTTAATCTATTCTGTTATTTGTGTTTTGTTCTTGTTTTTAATTGCTTCAAATCATTGTTGAAAAATAAATAGCAATTTCTCGAAAAGGGTATTGACATTGTTGTAGCCTCTATAAAAATCAAGATATCCGTAGATTTTCGTGTGTACACTAAATCTGCAGTAGTCTGATGTTTTGCTCCACAACCACCAACATTGTCAAAACGTTGCAGAAACCCCAGGCACGTGAATGCACGTTTGCAATCGGGAACACCCGCACACAAATGCGTTTTACCCGCGCGAACGTAACCTGCAATTATTAGGGCCACCAGCAATGGATTTTCAAAATGCAAATGAAGGATATAAACTGTGAACATACACCTGCACTCTTAATTTAAAGTCACTGTCATCAGCAGCCAATGATAACCAATCAACAACATTTTCTGCGATGCAAAGCAAGCCGAATCACATGGCCTACCTGTATGGACAGAGTTAAGATGGCTGTGTCAAATGCAAATCATCATCTTTTAGTGCTTCCCAACACACCTTTTCTCCTCAAATATCGTCATTAATTCCATATAATGTTTTATCTTGAAGGCAGCGCCATGTTACAGCTATCTAACAAATAGCTGACTAATAGTCTAAACAGTTCCTGTCTGAGTTGTTCAAGTGCATCTCTACCCTGGCTGTGTTGTTCGGTGCAAATAAACCTAGACATTTTAAAAAGATACAACACCAGGTAGGCCGACCGCCTGACATTGTTCTGAAAAAGATGTGTCGATAGTAGCTAGATAACTAACTAAAAATCCAACATGCATAATTACATACATAATTATCTCGCGCACCTATTCTTTTTCAGTTGAAGTAATCCAAAAGTAATCATACATAATTTCAAAAGTATCTGTAATCCGATTACAATATTTTAGCTGGTAACGTAACAGATTACAGTTACTGTTTTTCTGTAATCCGTTACCCCACAACTCTGAGTGTACATGTAGACTGTACATTTTGTTATAACCACATACACATATTTGTAGGAGAAACAGTGTGACTTTTTCAAAACGGGGTCTCTGATGTATGTAATGGTCCAGAATGGTACGTCAGGCATGCTCTGATAGTTGTACATGACTTGTATGTAAACCTCCAGAATATTTCATCATTTGTCTGTTCAGAGATGTTACGTCTCTCTGTGGCAGAGATACAAGTTTGCTCCGTATACTTTTTCCACTGTGTGAAGACAAGTGCATTGCATTTGTTTAGAAAATCCAATATTATTACTGCTACTAAGGGACATCGCAGACCTTACCAGGCCCAATATGCACTAATCCTGAGGCCACTGAAGCAATAACACCGGTGTTTAAAGCAATGTACTTTGTCTTGTGCTATCTGTGAGCGTCTTGTTTTGTCGGTTCTCTGAGTGTTTTTCTGTTTGTTTTGTCTGTTATCTGTGTTTTTTCTGTCTCTTTTTAATAACTCAACAAAAACTGTAT
>JACXGI010014796.1:0-12121 GCA_016801175.1 Esox masquinongy | reverse complement strand
GCTCCGGGGCGGCATAGGGAGGAGAGCCACAGAACGTGTCCAGCTTGTTCCCCATGGTGAATTCATTACTGAAGCCAAAGTCTGCTATCTTGATGTTCATGTCAGCATCTAGGAGGAGGTTCTCAGCCTGAAGAAAGAAAAACAGCATTTAATAATGCTCCAATATCTGTAAAAGAAAAGAAAAAATTTACACAAACCGCACACGTCCTCACTTTTAGGTCTCTGTGTACAATGCACTTCTGATGGCAGTACTGTACCGCCGACACTATCTGAAAAAAAAGACAGGAAGCAATAGCTAGAGTTACAATGGTCAGCTGTATGGTTGACGACATTGTCAACAGTATCACAACAGGGGTAGAAAAAGCAGACAAAGTGTCTCACCTGTCTAAATTTTGCTCTGGCCTCTTTCTCTTTCATTCTGCCGTGAGCAACCAGGTAATCAAACACCTCACCTGAGAGGGACAGACGGTTGAGAGACAGAATAGAGGAGTGTTGAAGAAACAAGAAAGCAGTGGAAACACTGAGACAATGAAAGGTTGAGTGAGGAACACATTGCATGTGAATAAAGTGAGAACGGTGACTCAGCACTGTACATTATTACAGAGGGGGAGCAGAATATCAGGTTGTGTGAATTGAGTACACCTCTACTCACCGCCACTGGCATACTCCATGATCAAGTACAGCGTCTTCTCAGTCTCAATAACTTCAAATAACTTAACTATAGAGAAAAGATGTGCAGAAAGAGAGAATTCAGTTCAATTCGATCAAGGGACAACAAAGATGTCTACACAGGAAGCCTTAAGCAATAAGCAGGCAAGCAGGAGAGATGCAGAAACATGTTTGTGAATTTGGTGGGGATGATAATCCAGTGTTTCCCAAAATAGAAGCCCTGTTTTATGCCTGGTTTACAGAACCAGGGTAACGGAACTTATTAACAGTTTAAGCTACTATTATGACTCCATATATCGGACTCACAGGAACAAGTATGAGTCTTCTATATCCTTTGAACAGACCCCCTTAGAACAGAGTTGACAAGATCAGGCAGGAAATCAGACTGGGGAAAAACTAGGTTTCACGAACTAGGTTTCTATCCACTGTTTTTCACACCGCATAAAAAAAATCACATCAGATGTAAAGGAAACAGGATATGTCAGTAAAATATTATTTATGTGGACAGACAATTTGTTCAACACCACAGCATTTTTGAGTAATTAACTAGCTGCATCCGACATTCTAGTGCTGGCTTGCCTCTGAAGCTAAACTGGATCGGTCCTGGTTGGTCCCTGGATGGGAAAAGACGCTGCTAGAAGAACCAGTGGAACGCACTCTTCCCCCTGGTCCAAAGAGCATATCCCAATCCCCCAAGGCAGTGAAGAGGACATTGCTGTGCTACATTTCCAACATTTTGGCTGGAATCTGCTGCTGAGAATCAGCTACTCATAGGATTATTAATCTGAGCCCCAGTAGGAGGATGATTTATCCGAGCCTCAGTAGGAGGATTAAAAATCCGAGCCTCAGTAGGAGGATTAAAAATCCGAGCCTCAGTAGGAGGATTAAAAATCTGAGCCTCAGTAGGAGGATTAAAAATCTGAGCCTGAGTAGGAGGATTATTAATCTGAGCCTCAGTAGGAGGATTAAAAATCTGAGCCTCTTTATTACCTGATGCTCAATGCATTCTAATTTTGCCACAGTGGCAACAATAAATCAGCTGCCTAATAGAGCAGAAACATTGTAGTTATCAACAATCATATTAAAGGACTGAATTAAATTTTAAAGGCATTTTATTATACATAAAAAGTAGTTAAAGTTATTAAAGATACAAAAAAAAAAATGATGTGCACTTTTCATATGCAAAATCTCTATTTGGTCCATTTTCTTCCTGCATATTTGTAAATACTAGCATAAAAATCTGTAGACAACTGGATGGTTACCTAACCTTTTGCACAAAAGATCATACACAACACTGGCAGATGATCTTCCCTGACGTTTTCTAGAATATCCCAAACCTTTCTGATGCATCTCAAACCATTTTTCATTAAGAATGAAATATTATTACAAATCCAAAAACAAGAAACTCACCTAACTCCAGTTAAAAAATAAAACATTGTTTGTTAATAACATAAGCTTTATTTTACATGGAGTTGTGGAAAACAACAAAGAAAACAATGTTTGGGAACCCATGTGATGGAGTTCAATAGGGCAGCAAGAAGCTCACCGATATTTGGATGGTTCAGCAGCTTCATGATTCTCACTTCACGAAACAGCTGGAAATACAGAGAGAAAAGACAATAACAGACGATCAACCAGTTCATAAGGAAATATAGAAACAAGAAAATAACAGACAATCAGTTCATAAGGAGATACCGTTAAACAAGACAATAACAGGCGATCAATCAGTTTATATGCAACAAAGTTTATGATTGTTTTAGACAATTTTGATTCACATAATGCTGCATTTACCAGCAACTGTGTGCAAAACAATTTGTGTATGCATGACGACTAGACAGGCACCCCACCCAAACCATCACCACAGGAAGTACTTGGGTCTAATTTCCAGTAATTACCCCCATATCCTGCCCCTAAGCCCTACGGAGGGATCTACCCGCTTCAGAAGATTAGGGCTGAGGGACATGTAATGCTTTAAGGGGATGGATATGATTTAGCAGTGCTCTGTCAGTCTTTGTGATTTGAGCTTTATTCTTTCCATTATTCAAAGACATCAACAGCACATGACATTTAACACCATGCATCCCTTGGTCCTTACCTTCTGGAGACTGGAAGAGTTCAGCTGTGTTTTGTCTATGATTTTCACAGCCACCTTTTTGTAGGAGGAAAACAGAGTTAGATATGAGCAGCACCACAGACCTGGGCTGAACCATGTACCAGTGGACAGAGTTGGATGAGGCCTTTCCTCCTCAGCAGAGTCTTGATGTGATGTCCCACTTCCATACACCATGGCACATGGGCTATCAACCTAATGACAGTCACGTGTACATAACACGCTGATCCAAAATGGTGTCAATTAAAGTTGAACTGCCAACATTACACAGTGATAACTAGAAATGCAACAATTCACTCATTAATTGGTGCCCGGCTCAAAAATGTACGATACAAGGTGTTGGTCCATAGGAGCCCAAACCAAATGTTACTTAAGCCTATCAAAAAAAAAAATCTGAAAACATTAAGAAATTACTATTGTTCATTTATTTTTCTACTCATAGTATTGTTTCTTCCCCTCTGACAACAACTGCATTGATGCATCCTCTTTCAGCAGCCAGGGGTTAACACCAACCCAATCGCCCACAGCAAGTAAACTCAATAGTTAGGCAGGTGGAATGTACATTGGCGGCTGTCCTGAATACAACATTCGTTTTATTTGTACATGCACATTATAGACACACAACAAAAAGCAATGAAGCCACACAATCCTCCCCAAATTCCCTTTGATTCTGACTTGCTACATTTTTGTTCCAACCTCTGCCTCTACACACACAAGTGCTATCTACACAAACATGCGCCCGTTAGGCCAAGAGGCATACAAAGCACCCAACTGACGGGACCCAAAAACCAAGAGTTTAATCACACATTCTAAATGGACTAGTTAAATGGGAAAAACGTTCCAACAAGGACAGTTTTAGATAAATTACGTCCTGTCAATTTTTCGCACAGGCAATAACTAAAAGAAAAAACGCATATTCTTATCCAAATAAGTTTTATCCAAATAAAAAGGCCTCTAGGCTTACTCCCATGAATTGCCGAAATTGTGCCTCAATAATTATGAAGAGTATGTATTTCTATGCAAACGATGTATTTCTAAAGAGGTTAATTTATTTATCATGCGCACAGATGGCAGTTTCACTGGAAAAGGATAACTACCTGAGTGAGAGCATACAGCTCCTCTACCAGCTGGCTGATGTGTGGAGAAGTGTTCTGATGAAGCTAGGTGTTTTTGTAACATTTATTCACAAAAGCAATCAGGGTTAACTGCCTTTCACAGAGACAGAACAACAGTTGTACTACCAACATTCTGTCACCAGTCATAATCCAACCACTAGGCAACCTGTGCCTTTAGGATGGCTGCCAAATGCAGCAGCACTGTTGACCAGCCTGTCATGGCTACTTTCAAAGATATATCGAGAGAGAGATAGAGAGATATATATATATATATATATATATATATATATATATATATATATATATATATATATATTTGAAAATATTGACATATTACTAGATTAAATACAATTAAGCTGGAACAGGGTACCTGCATGTTCAATCAAGTTGAATTCAAGTGCTGACTGGTCAATAAACGTATGACTGACACGCTAAATACTGTTATTTCATTTTGAATCACAAAGACCCAAATGGCATTCCATAGCTGACAGCTTTAACATTAGTTCTTTCTTGTTTGGTGTTTCTCTATGTGTGTTTGGCTACTACAGGCACAAATTTTGGGGGATTGGGTTGGCCGATTGCATCTCAGTTCATCGCGCTTTACTGTGCACTAGAAATATTGCCGCCCTGCCCCTTTTTTCCTTTTCTCAATTAAATGCAGTTTAAGGATGTATTAACTCAAATATTTGTTTTTATACGCTCTAAACGAATACGTTCTAAACAAATACAAAAACGCCAAAGCATGCCCAGGTCTTAAGTCACACTGAAGAGGAACTATCTGCCAAATGACTGAAATGTATATATAACAAATGTATGCAAGTTTTTAAGAGAATGCTCAGCATCAACTAAACAGCAGAATTTTGACTAATTGCACTACCTGCTTTTAACATGATACTCAATATCATAACACCACAGTGAACATTTTAACATTTGCTAGAACACTCCAGGTATATTGATTGCAGGTAATCATTAAAAATAAAAGGGTCAATATGTAAGATTTTCACTGTAAAAATTACCAGTTGACATCAGCAGTTAGTTAAGTTGATGTTTCAAATAATATTTTTCTACAGAATTAAATCAGAGTGGCTGACATATTTCTCGCCAGTCCGTCTATCAGTTTGCATTAACATTAGGGATGTGCATTGGAAAGGACTTTATTTATCTGAATAGTATTTCTTATTATTTGAATAGTATTCGGTCACCCGAAATACTTATTTCTTTTTAACTACCGATACAACATGGGCGCTACTACATAGCGCTTAACCCATCGTTTTCTGCACACCCAACAGCCTTTAGATTCCACAGCCTAACTTTATTTAGCGCTTTGTAACCAAATCATTTTCATAGGTAGCGATTAATTCTTAATAAATTACATCTTCCCTTGAATTCACTTTCATCCACTTGCTAACAGTCGACTATGCACATACTGACTGGGCCATCACACCACAACGAATCTGATTGACGATTGTAAACAAAAAAATGTGTAAAGGAACACATGCCATAAAAACCACTTAGAAACGCTGTATAGGCCTTTTTTTTATTGTGACCCTATATCACAATAAAAATGTATTGTGACCCTATATCACATGTCAAAATTCTAATTGGAATTTTAATAGTATTTAGAAAAAACCTGCAGAACTATTTATTCCAACCCAAAAAAATACATAAACGTAAAATACTTTGAGGGGCAAAAATAATAAACACTCAAATACCAACTTATTTTCAGTTACTTGAATATTCGACTAACCGTGCCCATCCCTAATTAATATGTAATGTCCTTATACTTGCTTTAGACACTCACAGTACCATCCTTCCCAACGTAAACCATCCAGGACTAGCTAACACTATAACGTTCTCATAAGGGAAGACGAGGAAGAGACAAGTCATGTTATAATTGATAAAAATATTTAAGTCTGTCGTAGCCTAAGTCCATTATTTACACGCTCAATATAAATAATATATTGAAATACACCTGCATAAAACAGAAATACCTTCAACAGTAACAGTATTATGCAGGATAGCTTTGTTTTTCCCACAAAATTAGATTTTTCTTTTTTGAGGCTGCATAGACAGTGGGTGTTTCTATTCACCATCACAGCAGCAGACGGGAGCCAAACTGGCATATGTGAAAGGCAGACACTTCCATTACTGGAATAAGGACAATGTACTTAGAAAAATGTTTAATTACTAAATACTTCCCCATATAGCCAAATAACCAAACTATAATCATTTTTTTCAAATTGGCTCAGATTTTGCACTACCACTCTTCTGAGCAATAGACTGAACACAAATAGTTGCTTTATCTTTCTAGCCTCTTACAAGTGCAGCTCGGGAACATACATCTGCTGGGTATGACCAGAATCACAATTTGGACATTAAAAAACTGGAAGGGTACAAATTGGGGTAACATTTAAGAGATATTTAAAAATAAAAAAATATACCTTTGAAAATGTAAGAAAATTGAAGCCTTTCATTCAGATAATACTTAAATACCCTTTAAGACATTAAGAACTCCTGTGGACAGATACCACAGGGCAGACCTATAACTCAGTGTTCCCTGTGGCTCAGCTAAGGAGCACAAATGCAAACGCACACGTGCACACACACGAGAAGCCCAGCTACAGAGCTCCATCAGCACTTAAATTAAGAATGGAAAATGTATTTATGCAACACATACAAATGCATCTAATTGTCTCGAACCACACTGATATGCTCCACTAAATCACTAAACCTTGCTCACAGAACATGTTACAACAGGGTATCCTCACCTCTTTCCCCGTGAGGACATGCCGGGCCAGTTTGACCTTGGCAAAGTTGCCCTTGCCAATAGTTTTCAGCAGCCTGTAGTTGCCAATGTGTGGCTGCTCGTCTGCCGTCGTGGCGACAGAATTCCGGCATCGTGGCATATTGGGACGCCCCCCTGGCTTGGACTCTGAGTGAGACTGAAACAGGAGAACACAAACCTGTTAGACTTGTGTTGGGAAATCACTGCTTATACAAAACACTTCCGAAACAAATTGAAACTATGCATTTCAGGTCCCCAAATGATCCCAAAACGGCCTCAGCCCCAAGGAGAACTCAGAAAAACAACAAGCACAATTTGATACTGGCTAATAATGTTGATCTGTCCAATTTATATCGTCTCTACATAAAAAGACGAGAAAAGGTTGTAAACTTCCAAAAAAGGAAGCATACAGAGAGAAGTCCATAATCTTCTCTACAAACCTTATATTCGGTTTCTCAAACTGCATGGCCGAAACAGTAAAACCACAGTGTATAAAAAAACTTGAATATTCATAAATTCTGAATAATAATGTGCATTTTCCCACTAGTATTGAGTATCTACCAAACAGGTTTGACAGATAAAAAGTTGTGCAATGACAATGTACATGAAAAGGTACATTTACTAACTAAAATGGACTGAAGTTCAACATGTAAATAAGGAGACCCTTTTTTCCACTCCATCCAAGTGCTTTGATTACTTATGGAAGATGGGTTTCAAAATGGCTTTTCAGGCATCGTCATGTTCACCACCATCAACTGTATGTGATTCATAGAATTTACTTCCATGATCAAAGAGCAACTCCTTGATTAACTAAGAAGCACATGACTCCTGTGATTCCAAAATATTTTAAACTCTACTGATAATTCTCACAAAATTTTGCATTCTTAGCTCCTGTGCTTTTGCCAACAACTTAGAAAAACTGTATGTGCAGATTAATATGACATTATGGATAAGCAAGGTTACTTTACTCAAATGACAACTAGAGCTCCACCGATAGTGGATTTGTAAAGGCTGATATAATAACGATAGTTTGGAGCAGGAAAAAGCAGACAGCAGGAAAAAGCAGACCCCCCCGCCCCAAATCTTTGAATTTATTAGAAACAGGATAACTGTTGAACTGAACATCTAAGTCAAAGTAAATACCTAAATAAACAAATCTGGAACTGAACATCAAACTGACTGATCCTAGTATGCAAAATAACCCTGTTGGTGGGAGCCACTTCAGAGTTAACGTTAGCCTTTTTTTACAGCCAATATTGCCGTTATAATTCCAGAAATCGGCCATATAGAACAGCTATGTGACAAAGGTTTTAAATAGCCATATAATAGCCTATATTTAAACAGCAATAAAACAAACGCTATGATCCAACAAATGTTTTTTATTTAAATTAATCAGCAGAAAGAACTCTTCACATTTTTTGCGAAATTAGCATATAGGCTACAACTAGGGCTGTCGCAAATATTACATAATTGCCTGATCGCAATTATTTTATAGACAACTATCTTTTTGCACAATATTTGGATTACAAAATCATGTTTCCAATCTGAATAAGGGATTTTGAAGCTAATGTTAGAAACGTCTCAACAAATACCATGCGAATTATGTCAGTTTCCATAGGATGTCTAGGCCATTGGTGCAGAAGAGTGTTTGACAGCTCTACGTAAAGTTATAGGTGCAAATCATTTACTGAAACTCGTTTACTTCTAAAATTGTTTTGCAATGCACCATATGTAGCCTAATTTCGCAACATTATTATTTAGACAAACATTTCAGTCGCTTATTTGTAGCATCAACTCTAATCAACAAAAGAAAAAAAAAACAATCAAGCGTCTGTAAAATATTTTGACTAATTTTTAAAGTCGAATTTTGTCATTTCCAACCATATTTGGAATATACCAGCATTTGCCGGCTAACGTAAACTCTGATGTATTTATTTTTAGATATGTTTCCCCCATGAAGTCAGTTATTCCAGTTGAGAAGCCTGATATTATAATGGGGGAAACAGCATGTCTGCATTCTCTCCAGAAAGGCAGCTCCTTATGTATACGTTGGTAACAGAACATCCTGAAGTGTGATTTGGTGGATTACATCGTTGGAAAATGTTATGTTCTACAATGGGTGATGCTGTTATGTTCTACAATGGGCGATGCTGTTCTGTGATTTATCACTGGCCAGGAAGGATTACTTCTGTTGCGCGTCCACTTACATTGTAATGCCACTCTTACAAACCATTCATGTTTGCACATATTCCCGGGGTAAGGAAGACCCTAAAGTGTGCGATGTAATTTCATGAATGGATAGTTACATGGCTGGAATATTTGAAAGAGAGAACACCACATTGGTAAGTAAAGTAAAAGTTGAATGGTTTCTTTTCCTCCCTGTCTTGTATCATGAACAAGGAGCTGATAGTGTTACGTTATGTTGTCGAAAGATAACTATTGTGGGGAGAAAAACTGAAAACCGATAATACTTGAATGCCACTTGTCAGCCTTGCAGTACAATCAGCTGTTCCAACGTTTACCCCAGGACCGCAAGGTTTAGCCCACGTTTTCTAACCCTATCGCCAGATTTAGTCTACATTGAAAAACGTAATTTAAAGTCTATGGTAGCCCCTCTCCAGAGCACGGAGTGCCAGCGCTGATGTCTCATAAAATCAAGGAAGAGTGCCATTCTATGGGGTCTTTAACAGTTGTTTAGATTACCATCAGGGGTTAATCGCACTCACACATTTTCAGCAAAAGTGGCCCCCAAATGATCAGACATGGGCACTGGCCCATAGTTGTGCTAGGCTTGCACTCACAGATAGCCAAATTCTAACAACCATGCTTGCTAGCAAAACGGAGAGCGCACGCTTTCGGCAGAGCAGCAGTTATCTTCAGTCTAATACATTAATAATGTCAGTCTATAACCAATAACCTTACGCTCATGAAAATGAATAACGCAGTCTTAAAGTTAACTTTCATGGAGCCTCTGGCTCATCGCAAGCTGATGTAAGTCGCAAGTGACCAGTAGAGGCTGCGCATCCATCGGCCACTATCGGAGCCAAGTTCTGCCGGTCCCAATAGTTTGTAAAATGTCCTAATGACCCCTAATGACAGCTAAGCATCAATAATCACATCACCAAAATAAATACAAGACCCTCTGGAAAGAAACATCAAGCACATCGCGGGACACATTCACCGCACTGTGAAACTTTTAGGCCTATTTCATCTGCAGTCTGATCAACTGCAAGCTTTCCCAATTTGAGAGGCAACTGAGGAGTGCCTCAAAACAATAAGATAAAAATCAGACAGAACAAACAGAAGGGGGTGGGAGCAGACCAATGAAGTGACAGAGAGCAGAAAGGTGAAGGGTGCCAAACATGTATGGGCAAAAGAGCAAGACAGTTAGTTAGGATGGTGGGAGCCTGGGACACACAGAGCAGAAAAGGGTGCAGGTCATTTTACATGTCTCTGCCAAGTTCTTCTGTATTCACAAAACACTGCATTGTACCCTCCCTCCTTCTCCTCCAGTCCCCTGCCCCCCACCCTCTCCCCCAGTCTTTTCCCTTCACTCTCTGACCGCTGTGTGAAGGCAAAAACACATGGAAGGCAAGCGTTAACACTGTCAAAATTGCGCAGGTATGCAATTACACTGCACACACTGGTCTTTTTTTCCCCAACTAGGGATGCACCGATACCACTTTTTTTCAGACCGAGTACAAGTACGAGTACTTGCCGATACCTAGTACCGATACCAAGTACTCAAAGCAGCACTATGTAGGATTTTTTTCAGTAAAAAAACAAAAGTTTTGGCCCCTAAACATGTTGTGGTTCATTACGTTAACTTAAGCTCTAACCATTTCTCAATGTGCTCCACCTTATGATATTCTTTACCTTTTTCAATGTATTATTTAAATAGCAATTTGTTTAATTTAAATTTTACCCGAAATAGTTGTCTTTGAAAATATAAACAATACACTCAACCAATCGCAGACTTTTATTTTGAAGGCAAAATTATGGTATAGTTGCCTGCATGCCGCTAATCCATTGTAGCTATCGAGTTGTGACAGTTAGCGTCTTACCTTTGGTTGTCGCTCAGACGATGGCTACCTTTATATCAATGTGACAGCCACTTACTGACCGTTCAACACAAATGTGTGCATGCACAGACACGGCCAGTTACTTTTCTCTGACCTCACTTGCTAGTTTGATACTCTGAATGTGCAGGACTGGACGTTGTTGCTCTGCTCTGATGCTCGTGCGATAGTAAACTGCGCGATTCATTGAATCTTTTCATACTCTGCTCTTTCATTTATTTCTGCCCGTGGGCTGTCTCTGGAAATTTTATTTCGCTTCTCCAGTGTTGGAGGTAGCTGTTGTTGTGGTTCTGCACTGCTAGCGTTATCATACTCCAACTCTGCGCTGTGTTGTGTCTAACGATATTTTATCAAATTGCTTGTGTTTGCGTTTTTCTTTTCATACTCGACAATTTAGCAGAGCAGAGCTTGTACTCTACTTGTGTAACTGCTGACATCTCCGTCTTCCCGCTCTACCAACCTGAGTTCTATATTCTATGCTTATGCGGCCAGAGCAACACAACCATCGAGTTTCACTTAATGTTTCCATGACGTGTTATCGGTTCGTGGTATCGGCATATTTCTGTGAGTACGAGTACAAGTACGAGCCCAGTATCGGGCCCAATACCCAATTCTGGTATCGGTGCATCTCTACCTACAACCAACTAGCATGCCTACAACTATCTGTCAAACAAAGCACATATCCTAGCATATACAGGTGCTGGTCATATAATTAGAATATCATCAAAAAGTTGATTTATTTCAGTAATTCCATTCAAAAAGTGAAACTTGGATATTATATTCATTCATTACACACAGACTGATATATTTCAAATGTTTATTTAATTTAATTGTGATGATTAGAACTGACAACTAATGAAAATCCCAAATTCAGTATCTCCAAAAATTAGAATATTACTTAAGACCAATACAAAAAAAGGATTTTTAGAAATGTTGGCCAACTAAAAAGTATGAACACCAAAAGTATGAGCATGTACAGCACTCAATACTTAGTTGGGGCTCCTTTTGCCTGAATTACTGCAGCAATGCGGCGTGGCATGGAGTCGATCAGTCTGTGGCACTGCTCAGGTGTTATGAGAGCCCAGGTTGCACTGATAATGGCCTACAGCTCTTCTGCATTGTTGGGTCTGGCGTATCGCATCTTCCTCACAATACCCCATAGACTTTCTATAGGGTTAAGGTCAGGCGAGTTTGCTGACCAATTAAGAACAGGGATACCATGGTCCTTAAACCAGGTACTGGTAGCTTTGGCACTGTGTGCAGGTGCCAAGTCCTGTTGGAAAATGAAATCTGCATCTCCATAAAGTTGGTCAGCAGCAGGAAGCATGAAGTGCTCTAAAACTTCCTGGTAGACGGCTGCGTT
>JACXGI010014795.1:0-10270 GCA_016801175.1 Esox masquinongy | reverse complement strand
TGTTTCTGCAGTCTGGTGTGATGTTATTGTCCTGAAGAGTATTAACCACAGTGTTTCTGCCATCTGGTATGATGTTACTGTCTGAGGTTACTTACCACAATGTTTCTGCTGTCTGGTGTCATGTTACTGTCCTGAAAGGTATTTACCACGCTGTATCTGCCATCTGGTGTGATGTTACTGTCCTGAAGACTATTTACCACGCTGTTTCTGCCATCTGGTGTGATGTTACTGTCCTGAAGACTATTTACCACGCTGTTTCTGCCATCTGGTGTGATGTTACTGTCCTGAAGAGTATTTACCACGCTGTTTCTGCCATCTGGTGTGATGTTACTGTCCTGAAGACTATTTACCATGGTGTTTCTGCCATCTGGTGAGATGTTACTGTTTGAGGTTACTTACCATGGTGTTTCTGGTAGGTCCTTGCCAGCAGGGCTCTCCATTCTCATACTTCATCTGGCTGTACCGGTTCTCCGGTGAACCTGCCCACGACCCCCACTTCCTGGAACATGGAAAGTTTAGGTTCCACGTTAGTTCAACAAAAATAATGAGAACAAATTTTAACGTCACATAGACGAACGTCTTTGCTGTTCTTCACAGGAAACTGGAAAGGAGGGGATCCCGATTGAGGCTTCGTCTATTGCACAATTGTCGACTATGTTTCATCGCTGCTTTAGAGGAGATCTGGTAGACATCAGGAGCCAATGAGAGGAGATCTGGTAGGCATCAGGAGCCAATGGGGTGGCTGAATTGTGGCTGAATAGTCCTACAGTGTTAAAGGGGCGATTAGCATTTGGAACAATAGCGCTGTTTCTGTGAACTCCTGAGGAATACGGGTGGAGAAGTTGACAACATACGTGTTAGTTTATATTTAAATGTTTTATTAGTGATTCTGCTTAGTCGTGTTTTCGGTTGCTACAGACTCGAGACAGTTGTACGTTGGAACAACTCACGCAAGTTGGAACAACCTGTGATTTCAATTGTTTCTTTGATTTTCGGTGTGAGTTTGAATCCAGCCCTCAATCGGTTGACAATTTTGGTTTCCACTGACTGTTGTTACACCATTTTGTTCTCAACGAAATACATAATGTACAGTAAAGATTTTAATCTTTAATATATTTCGTTAATCGAGACCCGATGTGTGATTTAAGTCTTCCCTTAATTCTTTTGAGCAGTGTATATTAGTTCTACAGTTTTTTGCAACCAAAACATGACAAAGCATAAATTCCTTAATAAAACGAAAAAAACAATGTTTTATTTATAATAAAAAAACAAGTGATTTCTACTAATAAAGGTTTGTTGTTTTTATATTGCAGTAGGAAGCGGAAGATAAACCCCTTCGTTCAGTATATTACCTCGGAAAAATCTAGTCCCGTCTTTATTTCCAAGGCAATGTCCACAACGTTGGTATTAGGTCCTAAAATAGTTTGACCAAAGTGTTCCACGCTGGCGTACATTTGGCTTACAATGTTGGCTCACATCTCCTTTGTTTAAAACACAGCGGAGAAAAGCAAGCCTATATTTGCGGTTCTGATCGAGTATAACAAATGAACTGACCTCATGAAGTCTTTGGGAAAAAGAGACCACTTACAAAAAAACACGACTGTATGATCTCCGGTGATTTTTCAAACATCAAACAGCAAAGTATTAATATTGAATGACGGACCTTGCTGAAAATAACGAGATCGTTCTTGTGGGTTGATCTCTGGGGGAACAATATAAAGGATGACAGAAGCACAAACCCCTCCTGGGCAGAGTGCAATCCCACAAAGTGTATAACGGCACCGCCTCTGTTCCCCTCCAGGACTCACATCTATTCAATACCACTTTAAACACTCACGCGACCCCACGGACGAGAAGTGGCCTCTCTTCCTTTAACTTTTAAAGGTCCTTTGACCTTGTCCGGACTCAGAGACACGGACAGCGAGTCTCCCCTTCAGGTCCATAAGCACTCTAGCTACTTCTCTCCCATGCCTCAGTGACACTGCGTGCCTGGCTTATATATGCCATCTGAACGGGTCACTCTGAGGTAAATTGCTCACACAAGTGGAAGCTGGAGCTGCGTGTCGTTCCCCCCCCCACAGTCCGTCTGATTAGGTTTTAGCACTCGGTTGGTGCCGGGGGCCCACAAATGGATTGCTGCCGGGGACGACGGGTGGGGCAAAGGGGGAAACGGCTGCTCTCTTGCCACTAGTCAGCCCGGCGGGGTCTCTACCGCCCCCATCCCCCGTCAGACCTCCATTCTCACATTTTGCAGTGCTACCCGCGCCCCAGGAGGCCCGGAGAGGTCCTGTCAATTAGGCCGCAGTTATCACGGACACCAGCCCTACAGACCAGTCATTTACTGGAGTCACAGAAGTCTCCGGATGGAACGGTATTGACAGGTCACTTCTTGTAATAATACCTCCGTCTATTGACTGGGTAGTTCTATGGAGTCGTTACCTATAAAGCCGAAGGACATTCATCCACCGCGATGATCAATCCTATCTCCTCTTAAGAAAACTCAATGTTCTCTGTCAGTTACTTTTGGAGATTTCAATCAATTTACCATTTAGGAAGAACGCTTTTAGCTGTGTGCAATCCGTTCCTGTTCAAACACTCGTGGAAAAAAAAAAACTGAAGTACCTTTGGTTTCCAACTCCGCGACATCCAGATGTTTTTCAGAGTCTCTTTGACATGTAACTAATACAGCCTTCATGAGAATAACACAGATAGGCAAAGGATAAATCTTCTATTTCCAAGCCACTGTATAATTGACAGGCTTGAATTTTCTTTTACCGTTATATAACCAGGCAAGTTGATTAAGAACCAATTATTATTTTTAACCACAACCCTGGGGGGAATGTTCCGGTGGGAGGAGGAGCCATTAAGGTTAACTGTCTTGCTCTGGGACAGAACGGCGTGGCTTTCACAGTGTGGAACTGAATGGCTGGAGACAATAGAACCTATGGCACTTCTATCTGCAAGTCCTCTTAGGCTAAAATGTAAGAGTTGTTAATAGGCTGAAAGTGAAATTACCAAACCATTACATTTTTATTGTGGCCAACCACATTGCCACTAATCGTGTTTGGGTTGAATTCTCTTCTGAAGAGTATAAAGAGCCTGAGGGAGTTCATTTTGTGGAAAAAAGTAAACAGAGAATATTAATATGTAGCCCACTAATTGATCAAAACTCACTCAGTCGACCAAAACTGCCAATCAATTCAAGCTGCTGGAGAATGTGGAGAGAGTCGACATGTTTAATGAATCCCGGCACAACGTGGGCATGGATAACCACATTGTTTAATTGACGTTTAAATCTAATCCTTATTAAGAATAATTAGCTTTATAAAAAAAAGCTGATTAGCTTTCTCTTATTATGATAATAGCTTGAGCTGAGGATATAAGCACCTCTTCTTTCATGAAATAAAAAATTTTTTATCCGCCAGCCAGAGATTCAGTTTAACTTCCTTGCGCCGCTAATCTGCATGCCCCTAGCGTCAAATCCGGCAAAATCCACACTAATCTAGGCCAGAACTGAAAGACAAGTTATCCCTTAGATATACCTGCATCCACCTTTCACAAGCAATTATCATTTAGACAACTCTACTGTACTTGGGCTTTCAAACACTCTGCAGATACAGAGTTGAGGCAAATGGACTTCATGAATAATGAATGTGATGAAGAAAGAATGAAAAAAAACAAAGTGCTATTTAAGTGCTATTTTGTTTCTCTGGTTGGTTTGCTTCAGTGGAAATATTTGCTTATTTGCCTTAAGGTAAGGTTTGGCACTGAAGAAATATGTGTTTCTGTAAAATAATGTGATTTAGCGCCCAGCATAGCGAATACCTGGGAGACATTAAAAGTGCCCGTAAATTGATCTTGGCCAGCACAGTGGAATGGCTGAGAGGGTTAGAGATCTTGGCCAACACGGTGGATCATGAAAGGCTGGGCGGGGTTAGAGATCTTGGCCAACACGGTGGATCATGAAAGGCTGGGCGGGGTTAGAGATCTTGGCCAACACGGTGGATCCTGAAAGGCTGGGCGGGGTTAGAGATCTTGGCCAACACGGTGGATCCTGAAAGGCTGGGCGGGGTTAGAGATCTTGGCCAACACGGTGGATCCTGAAAGGCTGGGCGGGGTTAGAGATCTTGGCCAACACGGTGGATCCTGAAAGGCTGGGCAGGGTTAGAGATCTTGGCCAACACGGTGGATCATGAAAGGCTGGGCGGGTTTAGAGATCTTGGCCAACATGGTGGACCATGAAAAGCTGCCGGTACAGTACAGTTTGGAACAGCAGGCCGCACGCTAAATTACACTGCATGAGCAGTGAGCGACAAGCAACCTCGGCCCAGTTGCTTAAGGTCACCAGTGGAGAGTGCAGTGCTTTGAGCCCAGCCGGCCTCCACCATTACTGTCCCGCGCCCCTGCTCTGTCTGTGTCCGCCCGCCTCATGAATAATTCATGCACGGGGGAACATGTGAAGGACACTCGCCGGGCCAAAAGGCAGGGCTGAGCTTTGTCTCTGGGTGTAATGTAATATCCATCAGAGACGGGCAGCTTTGGGGGATGTGAGTGGGGGGTTGCCACAAAAAAAAAATCAGAATTTATCTTGAGGGGCCAGAAATGGCAATGTGCAACACGCACGCATGCACATGCACACATACACACAGACAGACAGACATATGCAAAACATACCCAGGGAGCCCATATTTCCCGGCAGATATGAACCCGGAGATGTCAAATCTAAATCAGTATTCTGTTAACAGCTAGCATGTGCCTCATTAACAGTAAGGGGTGCCACGTTGCCATGGCTACCAGGCGAAGGGGGCATGGCGGGGTCCACCGTGTCAAACCCCCCCCCCCCCGTCGTTGTCAGCTCAGATATACAAGGAATATAACCCCAGGCCAGATTGGCAGAAGCAAGGAGAGGGAGGAAATTTTGGGGTTGAGGGAGGTGGTGACAGAACACGGGGAGGGGTTTGGTGGGGGGTGACGCGAACCAGCCGAAATACGTCGAGTAGAAAACGTAGGGCGATGTGAAACCGCTGTTCCAGCGTCGCCATACAACCACCGCCGGGTAGGGTGTCAGGCGTAGGTATAACGCGTGGAGCCGCGAGTGTCTGGCAATAAGCCGCCGCGGTGTTCCCAGGTAAAAGGCCCTCTCTCTAATGGCACTCCAGTGAACGCCCTTGGCCACTGGAAAACGAGCCCATCAAGTAGGAACACTTTAATGTGCAATTATGCACTTGTTCCAGTGCAACCGTCGCCACTCCGCGGGTTAAATCATTATGGCGGAGAATGAAATCAAATTTAAAAATACACACACAGACAAAAATAAAAAGCTAAATCTTACCATCTCAAAAACCTATCGTAACAATTAAGGAATGGAGATTGCCTTTGATTTGAAAGCTTGAATGCTGGATGGGATTGAAAAGACCCTGGCGGTGTCCCAAATGACAATCTAGTCCCTATGTAGTGTATGCTTTTGGTCCAAATAAGTGCACTAAACAGGGACTAGGCTGGGACGATGTCACTGAGTGATGACATCACTTCCAATGCCGGCAGAATGTGTTGGGTTCAAGGCCCTCGGATGCTCCTTCGTGGAGGAAAATGCCTCCTCAAAATTACTCACATCGTTGAAAAGCTTGTCAATGGCAAATGCTATACAACGCCTAAATGAATGGCACTTGCAATGAGACACCATAGTCTTATTGGAGAATGTTAGAACATGTAGCGTTTCTAAGTTTGACATCACACTTTGTGCCGAAATCAAAGTGTGAGTCATTATATTTTACTTCTGTCTGTGAATAATAACCAGTTGCTAAAACGCTAGTTACCAGAAATTGTTAGTTATGCAACAGTTTAAAACCCTGATAGAAGTAGATATTGTAAGTAAACAATGTGACATAAATGATGTGATTAAACCTAATTGGACTGGGACCAACACAGTAGCTCCACTACTACTGTAGCTCCACCAATACTGTAGCTCCACTACTACTGTAGCTCCACTACTACTGTAGCTCCACCAGTACTGTAACTCCACTACTACTGTAGTTCCACCAATACTGCAGCACCAATACTGTAGCTCCACTACTACTGTAGCTCCCCTACTACTGTAACTCCACTACTTCTGTAACTCCACTACTTCTGTAACTCCACTAATGCTGTAGCTCCACTACTGCTGTAGCTCCACTACTGCTGTAGCTCCACTACTTCTGTAGCTCCACTACTACTGTAGCTCCACTACTTCTGTAGCTCCACTACTACTGTAGCTCCACTACTTCTGTAGCTCCACTACTACTGTAGCTCCACTACTTCTGTAGCTCCACTACTACTGTAGCTCCACTACTACTGTAACTCCATTACTACTGTAACTCCACCACTACTGTAACTCCACTACTACTGTAGCTCCACTACTACTGTAACTCCATTACTACTGTAACTCCACCACTACTGTAACTCCACTACTACTGTAGCTGCACCAATACTGAAGCTCCACTCTGACCTCTCCATCACTTCCCTCTGATATCAAGTACAAAGAATTGCCAGAATAAAATGCATCAAACGCTACAAACATGACCACGGCCCTCTTTCAATACACAAGCCGAAAAAGACGATACTGTGACTAAAGTCATTTAGAGGATTATTGACCTGTCACAAAACGTCAAATTATTCATTTTCTTACATCTATTCACCTCAGGTCACCTTAAACCTACTTAAAATCTTAAGTTGCATAAGAACTGTCTCTCTCCTTCTCTCTGGTGTCCCACCCCCGATTAATGTGCCTCGGCTGGATCGCGTGATTTCAGTGCGCCCGCTCTGTGGTGCCCGTCGTCACTTTGGGGCATTCATATTTCAGGACAACCGCTGAGAGGATCTGACCCCTACGGGCAGGTAGCGATTCCTATCAAAACACCATGGGGCTCCTTTCATGTAACACGTTCATAAGCCACGGGTCTACACAGCGATCACCACTTATATGATTTTATTTATGCTGAGGGTGAATAACTGTATGGTTAAGGAGAGCCCAGAGGATAACGCGTCATTAATTCATTAAACAGCACATCTAGAAATGTTTCAGACAAAAGGCTCGCTAAACACAGCCCTTAGGATAACCCATCATTAAAGCATTGAACACTCATTTTGAAATGTTTCAGGTAAGTGTTATTATAAGACTAGCGAAGTACAAAAACAGCCCTAAGGAAAACACATCACACATTTTGAGATGTTCCAGGCTGGAAGTGTGATTAAAAGACCAGCTAAACCTAAGTGTCATGCTCGGTCTGTACACTGCTTTATGGAGGCTCACTGGCCGAGTGAAGGTGAAGAGTCCTCGACCGAAGGCAGATTTGGATGTTCACAGTGACCTGCACATCCACCTATTGCTGGACGCTGCGACACCAGATTCGCAGCGGGAATGCCACCATGTTCGTCGTGTTCTCAATGTTGCTAGGCTACCTCCCTCCTCTGTTTCCCGTCTGAAAAGCTACTGTTCAATAAGGCTGTTTAAAGGGAGACCTGTGGGTTTGAATACTGAGTGATGTGGGAACCTGCTAAGGCAACGGACAGCACTAATAGGCTTTCTTGTGCTTTCAAAACAGGCCCTTTTCCCCCCGGAGTCTTCATCACGTATCGTCCCATAACAGCACGAAACGTACAGGGATCCGTTTATTTCGGCATATTGTTTCTTTAAATACGTTTCATTTGAGTTGACAATGGCGGAACTAATGTCCCTTATTAATACGCTAAAGGATCCCCCCCACCCCCGCTACTCTGCCAAGCAATGCAAATCTGTAGAAGCAGTGGATGAAAAAAAAACAATTTTATTGGTATACCTATGCTTATGCTGTTCCTTTGGTCTCGATGTGTTGTGTGTGAAGGTGTTGTAGAGCTCTACTCCGAAAAACAGATAACCCTAACCCTTAAAGGTCTGATTACGGGACATACATAGAAATTATACACAGCATAAACACCTGTTCATCAGGATGGGGGGAAAAAACTACGGACGTTGACGACAGGCTGATCTGCTTGTGTAACTCCTTGGTGTGTGTGTACGTGTGCGTGTATGTATGCACATTCGGTAATTACTTCGGTAATTACAGAGTGGTAATTACACATTCGGTAATTACTTCGGTAGTGTTCTCCATTGTGCCGGTCGACTACCGGATTCCACTCAAGTTTGCCATTCGGCATGACCCGCGACCTGACAGGGCGACCCTGTGGGCTCCCAAGGTCAGAGGCTGAAAGGGCACGCTGCTCGTCAAGCCACTCGCAGATGTAAGGCCAAGTTCCCCGTCTTGGGGCGTCATCCTGCGCCTCCGAGACACCAGCCGTGCGGCCACCTGATTTCCCCAGAGCCCGTGACCCCTGCTGGTGCCCCCTCGGCTGTCTGGAGGGGAAGCAAAGAACTCTGCCGCTAATGCTAATGACTGGGAGGCACCAGCAGGAGCAAAACCAACAGTGGGTTTTTTGTTTTGTCTGGCTATGTCAGTCCCGGGCTATGTTGTCAAACCATGTCCGTTTTCTTCTTCTTGTTTAGGGTCAAAATATTTGGATCGTTAGGTCGTCCTGGGACTCATTTGTTTTTTCAGTACTTCATGAACAAATTTGTTTTGTTCGCCCAGTGTCAATTTAGTGCATTTGGAGCTATTTTCCCGGTGTTTATCCTCTGTAAATACCACGAAGGCCTAAACGCACGTTTCAGCCTCACTGGCGCTCATGGCGGAAGGTCATGACGACCAGGCAGCATTTTAGCGGCACCCTTAAGGTGCTGCTTTCTTCTGGTTGTTGTTGGCAATTACACAACAAATGGCCTCTTCAGTGTAACTAATTACTACGTGGAAATGGCTTCCAGGGGACCTTCATTTCAAAGGCGACATACATAATGGGTAGCTTACTATCTTTCCAGCCGAAGGACCCGGTTCTGTTTGCAATTCAGCATTTGCTGCGCTTGTACCCCACCACACAACCCAGCTTTTCACTACTCCTTTAAATAACATCCAGCTTGACGTCTTAGTTTGATGTAGATATGCAGTTTGATATGGATGTGCAGTTTGATATGGATGTGCAGTTTGATATGGATGTGCGTTTATCACTTGATTATTTCCCAAATACAACAGATACATTCCATTCATTTGTGACTGTATAAACGGTTCTACCAACAGAGCAACTTGTCACGCCAAACAAGGCACATTTTCATTTCATTGTCCTCCTTTTCGTTGCATGGCCGGCGTTCACTGTTACAGTAATCCATTCCCGGAGCAGGAAAACTGAGCCGCGGACCGGCTTCGAGAAAAGGGTCGCTCGCGTCATGTCTCGGATTCACAGACGGGGTGCAATGTACAGTACAGTACGAATACGGCCCCTCGGAATACATCACAGTGGTACGCGTGATCACGGTAGCGCACGTGGTCAAAGGAGCTCAACTAGCCACGGCCGAAGAAACGTTCCCAAGGTGACATCTGGTTACTAAAGGTGTTTGTGGGGTCCAGGCAACACAACGAGGGGCCATCCGACAAACCGAGCGTGTACAGCTGATGCGTGGTAATTTGACCATTCCTGCACAGCCGCGTTTTCAGGGATTATTTGCTAAAAGGGGAGTGTTGGCGGCAGTAGCAATCACAACAGCATAATTTACGCCGCTAGTGGCAGCAGTTGGACTAGAACCTCACACCTTCCCATGACAAGGCGTTTATGTCCCTTCTCTCGGTCTCCATTTCCCTCTCTCCCCCTCTATCCTTTAGGATGCTGAAGCAGGTGTGATAAATGTGGCCGTTTAAATCACAGCCCCCCCCCGTCCCCCCTTCCACTCTGCGGAGTAGAGGATGCCTCCAGATTGATATCGGGGTGGCTCTTCCTCATTCTGCAACGATTGAGTGATGGTCTGTCTGGATAAAAAATGAACTTTATTCCCGCTGGCACGCTGACTATGATTCATGTTTCCCCTGACAGAACCCACCCTCCACCGCCCTCTCACTGGAAATGTTAATGTTAGGACCCTGGTAGTGCCCTACCCGGCCCACCACAGCAAATCACATTACTGCGTGTGTGTGCGTGTGTTACACTCACAATGCAGCCATTTTGTTGTTGCAATAACCAGCTCCAGGTGAATGTCATGCCAAATGACCCATGGTCGTATTGTCTCTACGGACACTGGGTGTGTTTTAGTGCCATTTCCAGTGGTAGGCGGCAAACAAGAACCTCTAAAGCTGAAAAGCATCTGTGTGAAGAGTGCTCCTTGTGGCTGTGTGCTTGATATAAAGTGGCGGCCATCTTGTGTGAGGCAGTATCC
>JACXGI010014794.1:0-18482 GCA_016801175.1 Esox masquinongy | reverse complement strand
ACACACACACACACACACACACACACACACACACATATAAGAAAGCTTCCTTTTATCACTGATTATTTCACACTGCACAGAGCCAGATATTATTACCCATGGGACAGTTATTTCCTTCTGGCTTTTAGGCTTGTTTTTTTATTGCTTTTATTTAATTAACTGATTTTTTTCCTTATCTGGGGCTGCATTTGCATCTCTTCCAACTCCACATCCAATCACTCGCTTTGTCAGTTTTTACAATTCCTTTGTTGATATTATCTGACATCTCTGCATGATAATTAAGGTTGCTCTTGTTCTGTTCTCTCTCCTAGCATACAGTACACATAATCAAAATAGTGCTTGCATATATTCAGTGGGAGAAGGGATCTCTGGGTATTTCTCTCTGCCTGGATCTCCTGTTTTTATCCTACAGATCAATTGGGGCTCGGCACACAACCAGTCTGAATAAAAAACGGAGATGAAGATGTATCGTGGTGCAACAGAGACATGAGAGCCGTTGCGCTGACACAAGGTAATGGAAGATAGCATTCATCAGGGGACTGACGGATAAATGAATTATTGTTTTGGTGAGACGCTCTCATACATGCCATCTCCACCTTCTACACTCGTTTAGTTCTCCCCAAGCAATGCAATTATCTTTTCATTCATTTTCCGAGTCCGTTCAATTCATCTCCCTCAGAGCTCCGGCCGGGCTTTGTCGCAACGGACAAAGGCTGCAATCGATATGCAGCAATAACTTCTGATCATAGAGAATGCTGTAGGGAACGCTGAAACTCAACATGCAATCTACCATGATAACCCTGTGGATTTACACAACAGCAACATATTAGTAAGACAGAGTTCATATTAACTGGAAACAAAACCTTTAGATGTGTTCATTACCACAACAATCAATGTCTTTGTGCTTCAAAGAAATGCATCTAATGAACACTGATGTGAATTTGAGATCTTCAATGTGGATTTTTGAGTCATAGCTTAAAATAAAAATCGTTCATGGTATATGACACATTAATGTATTCATAAGATAACCTATGTTTCTTCATCTTAATACTTGCTTTAATGGCCTATTACCTCCAGTGATGAATCTTAAGTCATGGTCTGGGATGTACCTCCGCTTCAGTAATGTGAAGTTAATGGTGTATTTATACAAAAAGATTTATTTCCACCCAGAGTGTGCACTCTCAGGTAATATAACATGTCAAACGTACAGAGGTGCACATAAGTGTGGTGCTTAGGGGATGTACTCTGTTTGCTATTCCCACAACGCTCCCATTTCCCCCATCAAACCCATTCCTGTCCCTGCATCACCCTCTTACTGCTCCTGAACACTGTAGACTCAGAATGACCTAAATTAGTACTCCAGTCACACACAGACACATACACACACACCTCTTTACATGCAGCCTGAGCTCCTTTTGGAGACAAGCAGTCACAGAATCCAGAGAGAGGAACGTTTGGGGTACGGTAGCAAGACAAAAAAAGAGAGAGGCGTTAGGGAGAGAATAGAAGTGTGTACAGGCATAGGGGCATGAAGGAGAAGGGAGGAGAGGTGAGGAGAAATGAGGCGAGGAGAGTAGAGAGAATGAGAGAGGACATAGAAGAGGGGGAGTGAGAGAAAATTAGGGAGGGAAAGAGATTGAACTCCCATCAAAGATGAGACGAAGAGGGCCAAGTGAAAGAGTGGTGTATGCCCTGCACTGATGTGGAGTGAGGGACAGTGCTTTTCAAATTGCTTCAGGCTGCCCATCCTTTGAGTGTCCCAAGAACACCTGTATCTCATCGTAATTAAAATGTCCATAACCCCCCTATGGCCCTCCCCATCCACTCATCCCTGACCACGCCCATGCCCAACAGGAGCCCCTTTGTTGTAGGTATCCATCTGAAAACGTACATGTGGCGTATCAGATTGTGTGCAGATCAGTCTTTCTGTGCCAGAGGAGTACACTTTGAAGTGTTTCGTTTTGTCTTCACAAAATTCCATAGAAGATCCATGATGGTAGACCTTGGTTTCATGCCAGTGCACAGTCCTGAGACAGCCTTGGTGAAGGTGGTTAATGACATACTGGTGGCTGCAGATACAGGAACCCCCAATCTGATTCTCCTGGACCTCAGTGCTGCCTTCCAACCATTCTAATGCAGCGCACACTGAATGCACTCTGCAATTTCTGGACTGGCCTGAAGCGGTTCCCCTCCTACCATTCTAACCATGCTGTATGTCACACTTGTTGAGACTGGGATTAGTGGTCTACCATGACCTGTGGCGTCCTACAAGTGTCTGAGCTAGGACCCATTCTCTTCCTGTTCTACATGATTCCACTTGGCCAGATCTTCAATCAGTTCCGCGTCAAGTTCCACTGCCTCCATGTTAGAGCTGCTCATCCACAATGAATCTCCATGCCCTATTGTCAAGCACGGAAAAGTGCTTCATGAACCACTGACCTGGTTCCAAACCAAGTGGTCACACTTATGGCACTCCCTTTTTTACTCTTCAGAATGTTGTAGATTTTAAAGACTCTTCTCTCTAGACCTTTATCCCATTACACATACACACCCATATTACTATTATATATTTCTTATTCCCAGTTACTATAATTAAAAGCAACTGACATACATACATAGACATACATTATTATTATTATTATTATGGAACCCCCTTATTTAATAATGTAGGATGTAATGATAAAAGTGATGTGTCACCCAAAACGGCCTCTACCTTCAGGCAATGCTCAAACCCTACATCCCCACCTAAACATTTTTTTCTGCCAACCTCTAGTCGCTTGGCCATTCCACCTGAGAGGGCTGCTCCCAGTCAAAACCATTCTCTGTCCTGGCGCCCCAATTTTGGAACAAGTTTCCCTTAGAAGCTAAGGCAGCAGAATCCCTGCCAAAACATTTTAAAGGCTATCTGAAATGTCTCCATGGCCTCATCCACAATTCTGAATCTTTGGTATTTTATTACTGGATCACGTCACCCTGACTACACTTCTCAAACCATCAATTTCCCCCAAAACCCACCTCCTTTTCTTCACCCCTTCCATCTTCCAAGTCCTTGCCTTCCATCTGGAGTCTTTCCCACCAGCTCCTGTCCTGCCATCATTCCTGGATGGTTGTGTGCAGTGATGCCAGAACTAATATCCCCCCTTCAGAGCGACTCCGGCCCAGACGTGTCATAAACAGTACGGCTTTCAGGGAGGTTGACAACACCGTACTGTACCAAGCAGACACAATGCGCGTCGCCCGTCTGTCACCAGCATGCGTGTGTCTACTGTGTATAGGCTACGTGCTGACGTTAACATTGAATGCTCTTTGGGAAAAAGGACTGACATGCATAATGTGCAGCGCAGGCAGTTTTTAATAATGCATGGGTGTTTGTGTTTGATGGATTTATAATCCAGTTTGAAATGTTTTAGCTTCTGTATTGGGATAGATCTGTATTTGTTTTCAGAAGTTTAAAGTATGTAAATGTTCATGTAACACTTATGAATTCGGAAACGCTTAGGAAGTCATTGTATAGGTAAACGTAATACTACAAAGTCCAAACGGTACATTTTGACTGAAACATAATTTAGTATGTAAATGTCTCTACCTGTCATCCCCCTGTCCTTAACAATTCCTAAAAAAAGATCTATTTATGTATGTATGTTGTTTGAATTTTTGGTAACACTTTATTTTGAGAGTCACAAAACTTTGTCTGTTGATTCTCTACACTGTAGATTATCTGCTGACTCTCAGTAATATTTCAACAATCTACTAATGCTAGTCCTATCCTTAACCTTTATCCTAAGCCTAGCCTTAGCCCTTACCCTTATTCAAAACATAACCTTATTCAAAACATAACCCCTAAATTTATCAGGCAGTTGCGTATCAACAGATGTGTGTTGATGGTATTACTGTCCATAGCATTAACAGATGAAAATTGGGACTCAAAATAAAACGTAAATAAATGTTTAAATCATAAAAACAGAATGTGTTATATTAAATTGTCAGAGTACATGTCATTCTTTCCTGGTAAGAGCTCTCTTAAACTCTCCAATGCACTTGTGCTGTTTTTTACTTAATGTGTTGTTTTTATGTTGTTTTGTCTTGCTGTGTCACTAAGTATGCTGCTTTCTTGGCTTGGGTTTACTTGAAAAACAGATGAAAACCCAAATGTCTTCTCTTGTTAAAGAAGATATTTCATAAATTAAACCCTCTAGCATTTACAAGGGGAATGCGTTCGAGCAGAAACCATGTGTTCTCTCAATAGCCTTAGCCGCAAACTAGATGACAACTAGCTAGCTTGACAAACTAGCTAACGTTATTCATATTTACTTACTTTAAAGTCAGTACCCTTTGGGCATTCATGGGATAATGCATAAATGCCATATATCATATTGAGCTGTACTCATAAAGCCAGACGTGTTTGGTCATTAATGAGACATACCTAAAGACTTAATAATGTAAACACTAATTAATAACTCTAACAGCTAGAGGAAACACGAAAAGTTTCAGCTATATGTTTACTTTTCATGCTTAACTATTTTTAACAATCCAAATACAAGCATTTCATTAGAGGCAATGTGACTTGTATATTACACAAGGCTGTGAATTATGTAGCAAATCCCTGATCTTGTGGACGAACGGTTCTTGACAGTCGGAGGTAATGCATGTTCATCAACCTTAAAATTATCAATAAATTAAGTCAGCAGGTCTGTTAATAAATTCCTTGGCTCTGTCACAAAAATGTGGGTTTCTTTTATAGCTCAAATCTGGTCACACCATGGATCTGGATAAGAATGTTAGTCATCTTTAAATTTACATTAGGACCAGCTGAGCAAACTATCTGGAAGGCAAGGGAACATGCAGAGTGGACAGAGGTCTGTGGATGTGGTGGTGATTCTTAAGGGGACCCTTGAAGTTAGAAATCGGGGATGAATATGCCTATTAAAAAAACTGGTGGAAAATCTTTGGCTATTCTCCAGTACTTTAGGCTATTCGTTTGGGCCTTCAGGGGATGCAATGCTCTGTCAATTTGGCAGAACTAGATCTGGAATTTTCTTTTACCTAGCACATTTCAGCGTGACATCTGAATGTTTACAGTCATGCAGGGTCCTGACCCGAATAAGCTTTCTTAAAATGTAACTCTTTATCAATGTATCTACATATGTGTTGCTCTGTCTCTTTCTCACTGCAAATACAATCATTCTTTAGAATCCTCACCGCACATCTGGAAACTTTTCAGAGCCTGGAGATGTGTAGTCTATAGCAGCAACAGTGGGGAGAAACGTTCACCAATCCACCACGGCTCATGATTTACCTCAGGCCTCTCTCCTTGGGGCCGGGGGAATCGATGTGGCTGTTATAGCATCATATCCAGGACAAGGCCTGCAAAATGGGGGTTATATGTGAAGCTCTGTGAAGGCTAGATTACAATGGATAGAAGATTATCCTCAAAGGCCCAGTGCCCTGTGGCTTGGCTGGACTGCATTCTTGTTTTTGTGCACACATGTTGTCCTGGAGGCTCCAGTTCCAAACCTGGAAACTATTTCCATCTTTTCTTCACTCCAGAATCCAACACGAGACGGAAAAGCCGCTGCAAACATTAAAGTATCTCCTAACATTCCCACCTCACTTCGAGAGCATGAGATGGAGGGCTGGAGCGAGGAAGACCTCGAGAGGACCCGGAGAAAACACAGAAGGAGAGGAGAGGGGGAAGAGATGGGCTCTTGGTATTCTTTTTCTGCCCATATGAGCCCTAAGGGAAGCTTCTCTAATGTAGCACATCAAATTCATCCCTGGTAATGCAATCTAAGCAGAAAGCATTGATCCCCGAAATAATTTCTTTTGTCTCTCAATGTCAACGGGTGAAGGTAATAAATGATGAAGAAGAAAATAATGTTTTTTTTGTTGGAAACAAATGTATTGGTTGGGCTGAGTTGGTCTAATGTTTCCATGGCTGCATAGCAGCATGGGGTAACCCGAATGGGTCAGGGTAAAGGAGAGATAGAGTGGAGGGAGGACGTGTGTGGGCTGACCATACTGCTGATTATGCACAGAAAATTGATTATAGCACAGAAATAGACCTCTTATGGAATATGTGACTGGGAGTTTATTCCTGACAGTTAATATTTCAGTTACCTTGTCCGTCTGACTCGTCCAGGACTTACCAGTGGGCATAAGTGATGCAAGCCCTTTACTGAAAGTACTACCCTGTTCAGCCTAAACTGCTACACAGCTATCTGTTTGCAATACGTGCCGAAGCCTCAGTCTGCCACAAACCCACCACCCGCTTATGCTCACGCCCACAAACTATTACCTTTCCTGTGTTTAATGTAACTGAGAGTAATTAGTAATGTCTGCATCACACGAACTGTACTTTCTCACTGGATGAGAAGTACTCTGTTTTCATTTACAGAAGACCTGGGCTGCAGGCTGTGGAGAAGATGTTGAGAGGTGGATTAAAGTTGGGTCATGTTCGTGTATTGTGCTAGTCTCCCATAACAGACTCTTGGTTGAGTGGGCATCTGCGTGCAGGACCATACGACAAGGAACCTCATTCAAAGACGTAGACAACTGTTGATAACAAGCGAGTGTTATGTACGTTCATGTTCCTACTGTGTGTCTTCCCCCCCATTTCCCAACCGGAGAGAAAGCCTCTGCCTTCTGTCAATGTACAGACAGCTGCCAAGAGGTGTCACACTCTTTGGTCATGTGACAGGCTTCTGAGCTCTCCCATTGGGCTCTGCGCTGCTTTAACCCTGATTTCCTCTACTATCCATGTGGATGTGTTATTTTCAATGGCTTTCCCCGTCGCCTCTGACTTTTCCCTTTGATGCTGTCACGGACTATCAGAGCGATGCGTTCCAGCGAATGTGACAGGCTGGTAAGTTGGACTTTTTTCCTTCTTAATACTGAATGATAGCTGGTCACGTTTGAAGAGATTCCAGAATATTCCCCTCAGCCAAAGCATCTCTTTTTCTTTCTTATGGCTTCAGCTTAAGAAAAGAAACTGCCGTCAGTGACACACTGTAAGAAAAATTGTCGTCTTGTCATTGGCGGATTCACCAACCTTGAACGCATTAGGACACGTTTAAAATGTTTAATTCCAAAGCACATTGTGCAATAGGTTGCTAAAAAGTTCAACTTCGGAAGTGAATAACGTTTATTCTTTAATTCTTTTCCCCCAAGGATGACATCTATCAAAGCGCTTTTGTGTGACACTTACACATTCATTACACTATCAAAAAAATCCTCTTTCCCACAGTCCAGGACCAACAAGGCCTTCTTATCGGTCTGATTTCCCCTTCTATTCCAAGGGGCCACAGATTATTACTGTGGCTAAAAATGGCCCCCGCCTTATATTGGGTGACCCCAATAGCAGAGTGAACAGGGCAGTGGGCCTGGGATGTGAAGGGAGAGGGGGCCTATCAACCAGAATAAAAGGTTTTCCTATGTAGGTCGAGTCTCAGACACTTATGATTTATAATTGCAAACCCCTGACACTTATAAGTCCTTCAGTTCTTGTCTCCTTGTATGGCCAGACGACATGTAACAGACATTATTTAGGGCAGAATGTACATCCTTTTCTTTATAAAGACAGGATCAAATTTGATTGCCGTTAATCTGCAGACACAGTGGGTGTGGTCTATACACTTCCCACAGTCAGAGACAGTGTTAAGAGACAGGCGTCTTTGAAGCGTGGAACTATTCCATGTCTTTGCCCTTTCAGAGTGCCATGAATCATCAAGTGGTCGTCTGTATGGTCTGTTTGGTACTCTGTATGTATGCATGCTCTGTATGTATGCATGCTCTGTGTGTATGCATGCTCTGTGTGTATGCATGCTCTGTATGTATGCATGCTCGGTGTGTATGCATGCTCTGTGTGTATGCATGCTTTGTATTATATGCATGCTCTGTGTGTATGCACTGTGCCCATGTGAATGCTTACCGAACAGTATCCCATTTTGTTTCAGGTACAAATCTGCAGCCTAGAGTGTTGATTGACTTTTACTCATGTTGTTTAGGATGTTTTTCGCAAGAATGTTTTCCCCAAAATTCAACATGGTGGAAAATTCATAATTACGGTCATTATTGGTTCTTGAGGAAAATGTGTTCCGTATTGTGAGACGAAACACATCGCAACACATTTACAGACTAGGTCAAACAGGGTGAGGGACGTGTCTCTTCAAATGTTTGTTCTAACGTTACATCTGAGACAGAGGCTTGATAATGCCAGTATAGGGTTAAAACAAAAAAAATATGACATTTCTGTGGAGGCATGAGGAGAGTTTGGGGATTTCATGTTCCATGGTAAAGTACATAATTTTTCCTAGTTACCTGAATATCCGGCTAGTGGGATCCAAACTATTGCATGTATTATACATGCAGACCTACGGAGACTGATACACAGTCTTCATTCCCGATTTCATTGGGACAATGAACAGAATCCAACATGATGACCTTGGGCTTGGGCAATCGAATGCACAACAGAGAGAATACGAAGTACCCTTTACCTTTTTTTCATATTCCAAAGCCATTGAATTCCCATGGCTGGTTTGCCTCCCTTTTATTCTGTCCTTCATTGTCATTGATCTGATATAAATGGGTCTCCAGAGAAGAGGGAGCCAGAACCAGGTAGAGGAATGTGGTATATCTTAGGAAGGAGCCTTACCGTAGTTGGAAATTTGACTTTCCTTGTTAAGTAAATGTATGGAATGTGTATCTGTCACTATCAATTAATCTAATCTCTTTCTGTAAATAAAAGATAACTCAATTGTGAATGACTATACTTGTGTTTCACAATCCTGGTCCTGGGGACCCAAAGGTGTGCCTGTTTTTGTTTTTGCCCTAGCATTCACACACCTGATTCAAATGTTGCCCTACCACTTACACACTGGATTGCTGTAATCAACCTGTCACCAAGTCTTTCATTTGAATCAGGTGTGTGAGTGCTAGGGTAAAAATATATAACCCTGTTTCCAAAAAAGTTGGGATGCTGCATAAAATGCAGATAAAAACAGAATGCAATGATGTGCAAATCATTTAACCATATATTTAATTGAAAATAGTACAAAGACAGCATATCAATTTTGAAACTAAGATATTTTATTGTTTTTGGAAAAATACATTTTTGTATTTGATGCCAGCAACACGTTTCAAAAAAGATGGACAGGGGCATGTTTACCACTGTGTTGCATCACCTCTTCTTTAAACAATACTCTGCAAGCATTTGGGAACTGAGGAAACCAACTGCTGTAGTTTTGAAAGTGAAATGTTTTCCCATTCTTGCTTTATATAGGATTTCAGCTGCTCAAAAGTTCGGGGTCTCCTTTGTCATATTTTTCATTTCATAATGCGCCAAAATCAAGGCCTGTCCTAAAAAAGATGTCGTATGGATGGCAGCATATGTTGCTTCAATATCTGTATATATTGTTCAGCATTAATGGTGCCTCATCAGATATGAAAGTTACCCATGCCATGTGCATTAATGCACCTCCATACCACCATGCATGCTAGCTTTTGACCTGTGCGCTTATAACAAGCTGGATGGTCCCTCTCCTCTTTAGTCCGGAGGACACATCGTCCATGATTCCGAATAAGAGGTTTATATTTTGATTTGTGAGACCACAGGACAGTTTTCCACTTTGCCTCAGTCCATCTTAAATGAGTTTGGGCCCAGAGAAGGCAGCAACGTTTCTGGATCTTGTTTATATATGTTTTTTTCTTTGCATGTGGAGTTTTAACTTGTATTTGTGAATGCAGTGACGTACTGTGTTCACAGACAGTGGTTTCCGGAAGTGTTCCTGAGCCCATGCAGTCCACTACAGAATCATGTCTGTCAGAATCGTGCCATCCAATATTGGTTTTCGTGCTTGTTCCTTGTGTACAGAGATTTTTCCAGAGTCTCTGAATCTTTTAATGATATTATGTCGCGCAGATGATGAGGTCCCCAAACACTTTGTAAATTTATTGTTGCACTTTTTGCCTGTGCAGTCTTTCACAGAGTGGTGAACCCCTCCCCATCTTTACTTCTGAAAGGCTTATCCTCTCTGGGATGCTCTTTTTATATCCAATCATGTGACTGACCTTGCCAATTAACCTAATTAGTTGTGAGATGTTCCACCTGTTTTTTTTGCATTGCCTAACTTTTCCAGTCTTTTCCCTGTCCCAGCATTTTTTAAATGTGTTGCTGGCATCAAATTCAAAGTGGGCATATATTTTTCAAGAAACAATAACATTTCTTAGTTTCAAAGTTTGATATGCTGCCTTTGTAATATTTTCTATTGAAGATGGTAAATCATTTGTACATTGTTGAATTCTGTTTTTCTTTACATTTTACACAGCATCCCTACGATTTTGGAAACATAGTTTTGTATTATAAAGTAACATCCAAAATTGTTGCAACAGTTGATAAGTATGAACAACAAGGGTTTATAAACATTATCAACACAGGTAAATAGCAAATGGCTAAAAACAATAAATATATCACATCCATATTTGTGGAATAATTGAGTTGGCAACCAGTGGATCAGTCCCAAACCTTTGAGGACACAAGGTCATCTACCCAGACAAACAGAAAAAAATATGGTTTGGGTGGCAAAGAAGAATACCAGGGCCAGTGTTACATTTACAGGGTTCCATCTTAGAGTCACAAAGTCTCCAAAATAGATTCCACCTCCAAACCAAAAAGCTTTTATTGGATTTTATTAAATTGCATTGGCACATGGAATTTAACAGGTTCCTATGATCAGATTAAATTAAAATAGAGCTCTTTGGCCTTGTAAACTAGCGTTAGTTTTGGCCTCAAAATAGGTATCGTATGAAGAGAAGAATGTGACGTCTACAGTAAAATATGGTGGGGGGTTTTGTTATGTTATGCACCTGTTTTGCTTCCATTGGTCCTTAGGCCCATGTTAAGGTCAGCAACATCATGAACTAGATCATGTTCCAGGACATAATAGAAAATAAACCTGGTTGCTGAAGCTTGACAGCAATTCTATCTCCCAGCACGACTATGACTTGAAACAAACTTAAAAATCCCCAAACAGATTGTAAATTGACTGCATAAACAACATTTTGCAATGGCCATCTCTGTCTTTGGACTTAAATCGCATTGCAAACCTGTAGTTTAAATTAAATCTGTGGGCCATAGCAAAAATTGTGTTATTGGCACCATAATTTTGAGTCCTTTGTGCATCTTACCACACTAAACTTTTTCATATATTTTTTTATGGTATTGGAGGCCACAGCGGATGGGATCTTACGCCCTTTCTCCATTCAGAAACTTTCTAGATCCTTGAGATCATTTAGTCTGCAGCTTACAGACTGCCCTCTTAAACAAAATGAAAATAGTGTTTTTAATTTAGACTTACTTAATAAACAATCAATAAAAAGCGAACCAGTGCTATAGATGACCCCTCTGGAAACTGTGATTACAACTGTAATCCATCAGCTCAATAAAGGAACACCTGCACCCTATGTGAGTAAATGTGTGTGTATATCTGGGTGATTGTTTGTGTGTGCGTGTGTTTTTGTGTGTGTGTGTGTGTGTGTGTATGTGTATGAAAGTAGCGTGGCAAACATAGGCAAAGAACTAATCTGCCCATGAACCTGTATTGATTCTCCCGTTTCTTTTCCATCGGTTGAATTATTGAAAAAGGAACTGTGAACACAAATTTAATTCACATGCTTGCTGCTCAGAATATACCCAGAGAAATTAATGTCTTCATCAAATCTCAATTGTTGTATAATAAAAAAAAAATCTCTAGTGTATTTTCTGTCTATTATCCTATTGGTTTCGAGACATCCTAAAGTTTTTGTCGAAAAGTTTTAGTTTTGTAATGAAAAAGGATCCGGCACTGGAAGTCTTATTGGTCCTTTTTTTAATTGATTAAGTGATTTTGTTGGAGCACATAGATGTGTAATGAAGACGTTGGCAAATTAGTACAATTAATCAGAAGTGCAAATTAGTTATTGATTTAGCGTTTCAAAAGGAAAACATTCCATTCCAGCGTTCTAGCGAGCTGGCTATGAATCACTGCGAAATGACCGATTTGTTTACTTTATATTCCCATACTAATTCCCAATCAATTAACGATTATATCATAATTTACTCATGCATAAATTATGATTGCAGGGCTCAACGAGCTCCAGACAATTCTCAGCTATACGTTTGTTTCAACGTAGACAAATATGCAATGTACAGTTATGAAACTCACATAATGTCCCTATTAAAATATAATTGCAATATGCTCAGGTTTGTCAGATGAGATTTGAATTTCTCATTATGTTGCCTTGTTCATCTAGTCACATTCAAGGGAATTTTAATTCTGTTACGCAAGGCCTTCATTTAGGAGGCTGTGTAAGTGACATCCCCATCGTGGGATGGCACGCATAACTGTAAGAGAGGGATTATTATCACTGACAAGTTATGATGGTGTAGATTGGATCTAATAACTGGGCTTTGATGATGGTAACATCTCAGCCTGGGAGACATACGCTCCATCAACCTTCTGAGGGCTAAAGCTGAAAACAATAAAGGCTTTAGTGACATCCAGTGGTGGATCTGTGTGGCACAGATGAAACGTATGATTGTAACAGCACCTCATTTCAAGACCTGACCAAACTGTTACAGAGGCAGTTCAATCGGCCATAGCAACTATTTCAGGAAACATTCACGTTTATAATGTCATTATTTGTATTTTCTTTGGATAGGAGTGAAAGTCCATAAGGAAAATATATTACATCACATTTTCTTCTACAACCCTGTTTCCAAAAAAGTTGGTACACTGTGTAAAATGTAAAGAAAAACAGAATGTAATTATGTGCTAATCATTTAAGCCCTATATTCAATAGAAAATAGTACAAAGACAATATATCAAATGTTGAAACTGAGAAATGTTATTGTTTCTTGAAAAATATATGCCCACTTCAAAAAAGCTGGGACAAGGGCAACAAAAGACTAAAACAAGTTGTGTAATGCTAAAAAGAATCCTGGTGGAACATCTCACAACTAATTATCTTAACTGGCAACAGGTCAGTAACATGATTGGGTATAAAAAGAGCATCCCAGAGAGGATGAGGGTAGGAGTTCACTACTCTGTGGTGAAGATGGCACAGGCAAATAGTGCAAAAATTTAAGAATAATGTTCCTCAATGTAAAATTGCATAATCAAAAAGAGTTTGGGGATCTTATCATATACGGTACATAATATCATTAAAAGATTCAAAGAATCAAGAGAAATCTCTGTACGCAAGGGACAAGGCCGAAAAACCAACATTGGATGGCTGTAATCTTCAGGCCCTCAGACGGCACTGCATTAAAAACACACATGTTGTTGTTGAAATAACTGCAGGGGCTCAGGAGCACTTCCAAAAACCATTGTCTGTGAACACAGTACATCGCTGCATCCATAAATGCTGAAACGCTGCCAACTTATCTGGGCCCGAGCCCATTTAAGATGGACTAAGGCGAAGTGGAGAACTTTCCTGTGGTCTCACAAATCAAAATTTGAAAATCTTTTTGGGAATCATGGACGCTGCGTCATCCAGGCTAAAGAGGAGAGGGACCATCCGGCTTATCATTAGCGCACAGTTCAAAAGCTAGCACCTGTGATGGAATGGGGGTGCATTAGTGCACATGGCATGGGTGACTTTCACATCTGTGAAGGCACCATTAATGCTGAACAATATATACAGGTTTTGGAGCAACATATGCTGCCATCCAGACAAAGTCTTTTTCAGGGAAGGCCTTGCTTTTTTCAGCAAGATAATGCCAAACTACATTCTGCACGTATTACAACAGCATGGCTCCGTAGTAAAAGTGTCTGGGTGCTAAATTGGCCTGCCTGCAGTCCAGACCTGTCACCCATTGAAATCATTTGGCGCATTATGAAATGAAAAAATATGACAAAGGAGACCCCGATCTGTTGTGCAGCTGATATCTTAAATAAAGCAAGAATGGAAAAACATTTCAATTTCAAAACTACAGCAATTGGTCTCCTCAGTTCCCAAATGCTTACAGAGTATTGTTAAAAGAATAGGTGATGCAACACAGTGGTAAACATGCCCCTGCCCCAACTTTTTTGAAATGTGCTGCTGGCATTAAATTCAAAATGGGCATGTATTTTTCCAAAAACAATTCTCAGTTTCTCAGTTTCAACATTTGATATGTTGTCTTTGTACTATTTTCAATTTAATACAGGGATAAATTATTTGCACATCATTGCATTCTGTTTTTATTTGCATTTTACGCAGCGTCCCACCTTTATGGGAAACGGGGTTGTAGTTACAGGTGGGAGGAGAAACGGGGTTGTAGTTACAGGTGGGAGGAGAAACGGGGTTGTAGTTACAGGTGGGAGGAGAGAGGAATAATGAGTGGATGTAGGTATGATTAGATGGTCATGATAATAGGAGCTCCAGACTGGATAGTTTGCCAGGACAGCAGTGTTAATGATTGAATCTTTAGTGATCACGTACACTGCCTTTGGCTTTTTTTGGATTTCTCTTGACCCACTCAAAATTGCTGTCCTCTGAAATAATATGTATACCAGAAGCCCATCTGAAAAATGACTCCTGCAGTAGACTTAAGTGTTGATTTGTCGGTAAAGCTAAATACCTTGCATTTTCAGCTTAAGGAGTAGATTGCCTTTAAATACAAAACCACTATTGCTACAATATATTCTACCTGTATCTTCTCCTTGAGATTGGGAGACATTGTCCCACAGAGTGTGTCGAGGTTCAATCCTCTGTTCCTCACATAATTAGTTCATATTAACTAGAAAACCCAGCACATGTCTAGTTACGGTCAGCCATGAAAAAAGACTAAGTAATATATTGAACTAGTTTTTTAACATCAGCACAAACTACTTACATGTACAATGAGGTTCTGCTGTGGGCGGATCTTGTTGCCATGGTAGTTGGGTCAATTTGGCAAATAATGGCTCGACCTGTTGGAATTTTGTAAAACTGTCAGGAAAGGACTTGTCATTGTTACATATTTTGCATGCTCGCCATGGCTCTCTACAAATGTAATCCATTTTTGCCTGACTTCATGGGTTTCTGGGGAAACCGAATACAATTCTGGGGAACATGAACAAATACATTGCTGTAGGCTCAATGCCAGACGTGAAAATGGTGAAATGTCGGTAATATGGATGACAACAGAATTTGCAGCATGATACACAAGATCATCTGGATTGGGAGGAGAATTCAACAAGCAAAATGTTGTCATTGGTTCAAAACACCGCTCTACATATTCAAATACATTATCCTTCTAAGAAAAATCCCCAAAATTGATTATTTTCGTTGGTTAGAGCGGAATGTATACTGGACCTTTAAACATGCCTACATTTCTGGAGTGTAATTTCTGTAAAATAGATAACCTATAGGACAGGATGTATTCCCCTATACATTCTACTAAAAACATTCTGCAGTGTTCTTACCTACACAACATTTTGGCCAGGCCAGTTTACAGTTAGCACTATCACCTAAAGTCAAAAGTCTTTATATTGTACAAAATAACTTAGTGTTGTTTTGAACAGTGAAATTCTTATGACATGGCACGCGACATCTACGCAGTAAGCATTAAGTAAAATATAAAGCAAAAAATAAATAAAAAATATTACATAATAATTTAAACTAGCAGCGATTCCAAAGAGTGTAGAAAAGGGGCATATGGACAATATGAAAAAAAAATTAAATATAAATATATGTGTAATAGCGCCTATGAATGGTACATTAAAATATGCTAATGTACATTGAATGTGCATTGAAAGTCATCAGAGCATTTGAAATGTTCATGTGATCGATATGATCATAGATCAATGTTGCTGGTTGAGGAGCCTTAAGGCCTGGGGAAAAAAACTGTTTGTGAGTCTGGACCTGCGTGCTCTGATGCTCTGGTAACGTCTACCAGACGGCAGCAGTGTGAACAGACCATTGCCTGGGTGGCTGGCTTTTGTGATGTTTCTTGCTTTCCTAAGGCATCGTGTGGGGTAGATGTCTTGCACGGATGGAATGATGTCACCCTCTGGAGAGCCTTGCGATCAGCAGTGGAGCAGCTGGCATACCAGGCAGTAATGCAGCCTGAGAGGATGCTCTCAATGGTACACCTGTACAAGTTGGTGAGAGTTTTTACAGACATGCCAAACTTCTTGAGTCTCCTCAGGAAGTGTAGGTGTTTTGGGCCATTTTTTCTGCCGAGTCTGCTTGCCTGGACCAGGTCATCTTTGAGGAACACACAGAGGAACTTGAAGTCGCTCCACTTCAGCTCCATTGATGTGTATGGGGGCGTGATCCCCCCTCTGCCGCTTCCTGAAGTCCACAAACATCTCCTTAGTCTTGGTAGACATTGAGAGAGAGGTTGTTGTCCTGGTACCATGTTGCCAAGTTACTTTACCTCCTCTCTGTATTCGGTCTCATCGTTGTTGGAGATGAGACCCAGGATGGTGGTGTCGTCCACAAACTTAAGGATGACGTTGGAGCTGTGCGTGGTCACGCAGTCATGCATGAACAGGGAGTACAGGAGGGACTGAGTATGCAGCCCTCGGGGGCTCCAATGCTCATAGACAGTCCAGAGGAGGTGAGGTTGCCCGTTCTCACCACCTGGGGTCTGCTTGTCAGGAAGTAAATGGAAAATGGATGATGCCATTATTAATCATAAGAATGGCATGAAACCAGACAAAGTATGGTCAAATTACTTTTTCTCTCCTAAACACAGATATAAAACAATATATGCTAGCTAACAACGTTGCTGGCAAATATGCTCAGTTTGTTAGTGGACAAACTTGTCCGTTCAAATTATTGGGACTACATTGCTAACCTTAATTTGTTCTTTGATCTTAGGTTTCTCTTTAATAAAATATAGGCTACTGACCGAGGTTATCAAATGTTGACCTTGCCTTTATGTCTTGAGAAAGGTATTTGACCAAATGGAATTGTCCTACATACATGCAAGTCCAAATAACAAAACTCATTTGAGGAGGGCAATAAAACATGTTTTATGTATGTATGATTCCATGTTTTTATTTCTCTTATATGTTAAAAAAAATGTTTTTTGAGAAAATACGCATAGCCTACCATACCATGGCCAGCCTTAGTATACACACAGCTTATAGACATCAAAATGGCTGGAGAGGGTCTTTAAAAATTAATAATCTTCTCACCGTGGACAGATTTTGAATTGAGATAATCCTCTCACTTTGCCTCTTCCTCCGCTGATATTACATTCAGATAGTCTCATCTCTCATCCAGATCATTGTCACGAACGTGCATGAATGAGCCTCAAGATGGCATGGGTGGACCAGAATTAATGTAATTGCTCACTTTACAATTTCCAAGAAAATAAGGGGGGGGTGGGCATGTGTTGGCTTTAGGGATCCAGCCGGGAAGCTCATCACATCTGCTATGCTATGATAAGCACGTCGTTGCACCCACACACTCCTGTTTCTTATATGCACATCGGTACACTGCATCCAGGTAGACTGCCCCCCCCCCGTGCATGTGTAAGCCCCCAACACTCATCCGTAACTCCATCTCCGTCCTTGACGGGGTCGTAGGCAGCTCAACTTGTTATCTCTTTCTCACGCCGGGGTTTAATGTTTTCCCGCACGCAGCGTATGCGGGCAGACCCCGGAATTTAAATTGAGCCGCCGCCGAAGGACCAAGTCGGAGCTCCGCGCGGCAAGTGCCTGTGAATCTTAAGTGTGGCCCTGGACAGCGCCGCTGAGCATGATGAATGGCCCTGTGCTGCGCCACGTTCCACTGCTGTCACAGTTTACCAGTCAGACGGCTTGCCTGATGGATGTAATAGGTATGGACAAAGTCTGGCTGGTGGCTGTTAGCCACACCACGGCGCAGCAGGGCACTGCTGTTGGCCAGGTGTTATAAGATATTCCACTCACACCGCTTTACTTCAGAAGTCCTGAACACCGGGTAAACACAGAATTGATTACACCATGCACTACTGCCTACTGTCAATGCCGGTGAGCATCAATCAGGTAATAGGAGGATCCTTCCATGCTTTCAAGTGGGGAGGAAACCAGGCATGACACTGTCCCTTTGCAAGCATTAGGAACTTACCAGAAGGAGGCTATTTGCTCTGCTGTGCACCTCTTGTGAAAATGTGCAGTCACTTACCCAAATAGTAGTCTGATTTCATGTCTTACTCCCTCCTAAATATTAAACTCCCTCCTTAACATTTATAGTAAATTACAAATTGCTCGTTCCTGTACTTTGTTTTTTACTGCTGTGTTCAGAAGGCACTGTGGGAAAAAAGTTGAAAAACATGTTTGGTGAGCCACCTGGTACTAATAGGTCACTGTCGCATTGGTCAAGTGGGTACTATACACTGGAATATGAGGTAAGCCCATGTAAAGAGCTTTGGTCATCAATTAAGCACCATATAATATTATAATAATTATTATTATCATTATTATTAGTAGTAGTAGTAATAGTAGTGGTAGTAGACTGTAGTAGTAGACTGTAGTAGTAGTAGTAGTAGT
>JACXGI010014793.1:0-18478 GCA_016801175.1 Esox masquinongy | reverse complement strand
CAAAATAACCAAAAAAAGATGCATTGTTTTCAGACCTCAAATAATGCAAAGAAAACAAATTCATATTCATTTTTCAACAACAAAATACTAATGTTTTAACTTAGGAAGAGTTCAGAAATCAATATTTGGTGGAATAACCCTGATTTTTAATCACAGCTTTCATGCGTCTTGGCATGCTCTCCACCAGTCTGTCACATTGTTTGGTGACTTTATGCCACTCCTGGCACAAAAATTCAAGTAGCTCGGCTTGGTTTGATGGCTTGTGACCATCCACCTTCCTCTTGATCAAATTCCAGAGGTTTTAAATGGGGTTCAGGTCTGGAGATTGGGCTGACCATGACAGGGTCTTGATCTGGTGGTCCTCCATTCACACCTTGATTGACCTGGCTGTGTGGCATGGAGCATTGTCCTGCTGGAAAAAAACAATTCTCAGAGTTGGGGAACATTGTCAGAGCAGAAGGAAGCAGGTGTTCTTCCAGGATAACCTTGTACTTGGCTTGATTCATGCGTCCTTCACAAAGACAAATCTGCCTGATTCCAGCCTTGCTGAATTATCCCCAGATCATCACCGATCCCCCACCAAATTTCACAGTGGGTGCGAGACACTGTGGCTTGTAGGCCTCTCCAGGTCTCCGTCTAACCATTAGATGACCAGGTGGTGGGCAAAGCTGAAAATTTGACTCGTCAGAGAAGACCTTACTCCATTCCTCTATGGTCCAATACTTATGGTCTTTTGCAAACTTCAGCCTGGCTCTTCTTTGCTTCTCATTGATGAAGGGCTTTTTTGTAGCTTTGCACAACTTCAGCCCTGCCCCTAGGAGCCTGTTTCGAACCGTCCTCGCCGTGCACTTTACCCCAGCTGCTGTTTGCCACTCTTTTTGTAGGTCACGGTTGTTGAGCGACATTCGAATGAGTTGACGGTCATCTCGGTCAGTGGACAGTCGTTTTCGCCCTCTGCCAGTCTCTAGCTTTGTTGTTCCCAATGTCTGTTGCTTGACCTTGTTCTTATGAACCACCGTCTTTGAAATATTCAGGATGGAAGCAACCTGACGCTTACTGTATCCCTCTGCCAGTAAAGCCAGAATTGAAACCTTCTTTTCCTCACTCAAAGCTTTTCTTTACAACTCTTTTGTCATGCTGAATAGTTATCTTTTTAAGCAATATTGTCACTCTGTCACTATCATCATGGCAATATCACATGTCATATACTTGTTACTGGAATGGAAACAAATCATGAACAAATCAATAAATCATGGCTGGTCTAACTATTAGCATACTGTAGCTGTTACTACAGCTAGACTGGCCTGGAAAATTGTTGAAACAAGTTGACTAAAAAATGTAACTTTTGAGCTGGCAGTTAATTAGAGAATGAGGACTGTTTGAGACTTTTGGACTTTGGAATATGGACACTACAGTCAATGAAAGACCACTTAAAGTGAAAGCTGAAAAATTGCTAATGCAAGATAACAGCAAACTCAATTGATCAATTTAATAATTTATTTTCATAATTGGCCAGACGTTTTTATGGATACCATTGGCAATCAACATGAATTTTGTAGAAATGTACTGCATTGTCAAAGTGAGATTGTTGCTATCCCATGAACACATAGTTGAAATTTACACATCAGCATATTTTCCATGTGCTTTCTTCGGTGATGGATCTACTATGTTGACAAAATCCAACACATGGAGCACCCCACAACTCTGCAACCTTGCCTGGCAAAGGAGTCAGAGCGGTTCAAATAGCAATTCATCAGTTTGAATGGACTTCTGCAGCAACGCATATGGCTTGATGCTTTCTTTGTATCCCAGCCTTAGGACCCCTAAAAGGCTGGAGCTGACCCCGGGTGAAAACACACCACTGGTGGAAAAATAAACATATTTTCTCTGTGCAGAGTTGAGGATACTTACATGATCTTACAAATCTGTCGCCAACTAAATGGAAACCTAGCTACTGACACAGAGAGAGGGACAGAAAGAGGAAAGAGAGGCTAGAAGAAAGTGGCAGAGAGGGGGACAAAAAGAAAGAGAAGTAAAAAAAAAGTTAGTCAGAGAAAGGGGTGGGGGGGTGATGTTGAACGTGTTTGACAGGGGGACTGAGAGTGATTAGAGAGCCACTGCTTGCTCTGACTCTGAGAGGAAAGATCTGACAAGGCTCACTCAGCTCCCAAACCATCCTGCTTCAGTTATTCCACTCGAAATCATCAGTGGCTCAAAAAACACTCCATGCCACACACACCCACACACCCACACATATGCACATATATATACACACACACACACACACACACACACACACACACACACACACACACACACACACAGTCTACAGCTCCAAAGGTTTTCAGAAGACTTGATTTTGGCTTACAGAGCTGCAGTCTACAGTTACTTTGTTTCTTAAATGGAAAAATTGCATTACTGCATCTTGTAACACATACTACATACAACCCCATTTCCCAAACGGTTGGGACGCTGCGTAAAATGCTACTAAAAATGCAATGATGTGCAAATCATTTATCCCTATATTTAATTGAATATAGTACAAAGACAACATATCAAATGTTGAAACTGAGAAGGTTTATTGTTTTTGGAAAAATACATGCCCATTTTGAGTTTGATGGCAGCAACACATTTAAAAAAAGTTGGGACAGGGGCATGTTTACCACTGTGTTGCATCACCTCTTCTTTTAACAATACTATGTAAGTGTTGGGGAACAGAGGAGAAAAATTGCTATAATTTTGAAAGTGAAATGTATTCCCATTCTTTCTTGATTTAGGATTTCACCTGCTCAACTGTTTGGGGTTTTCTTTTGTCGTTCTTTTCGTTTCATAATGCGCCAAAATGTTTTCAATGGGTGACAGGTCTGGACTGCAGGTAGGCCAGTTTAGTACCAAGACTCTTTCACTTTGGAGCTATGCTGTTGTAATACGTGCAGAATATGGTTTGGCATTGTTTTGCGTAGTCTGGATTGCAGCATATGGTGCTCCAAAACCTGTATATATTGTTCAGCATTAAGGATGCCTTAACAGATGTGAAGTCACCCATGCCATGTGCACTAATGCACCCCCATACCATCATGGATGCTGGCTTTTGAACTGTGTGCTGATAAGAAGCCGGATGGTCCCTCTCCTCTTTAGTCCGGAGGACATGATGTCCATGATTCCCAAAAATAATTTCAAATTTTGATTCGTCAGACCACAGGACGGTTTTCCACTTCACCTCAGTCTATGTTAAATGAGCTCCGGCCCAGAGAAGGTGGCAGCGGTTCTGGATCTTGTTTATATATGGTTTCTTCTTTGCATGGTTAAGATTGAACTTGCATTTGTGAATGCAGCGACGCACTGTGTTTACAGACAACAGTTTTTCAGAAGTGTTTCTGAGCCCATGCAGTGATTTCCACTACAGAATTCTGTCTGTTTTTAATGCAGTGGCATCTGAGGGCCCGAAGATCACGGCCAATCAGTATTGGTTTTCGGCCTTGGTCCTTGCATACAGAGATTTTTCTGGATTCTCTGAATCTTTTAAGGATGTTATATACTATAGATGATGAAATCCCCAAATACTTTGCAATTTTACGTTAAGAAACGTAATTCTTAAATTGTTGCACTATTTGCCTGCGCAGTCTTTCACAGAGTGGTGAACCCCTCCCCATCCTCACTTCTGACAGATCCATCCTCTCTGGAATTATCTTTTAATACCCAATCATGTTAATGACCTGTTGCCAATTGACCTAATTATTGTGTGATATTCCACCAGGTTTAGTTTTTTAGCAATACACAACTTTTCCAGTCTTTTGTTGCCTCTGTTCCAACTTTTTAAAAACATATTGCTGGCATCGAATTCAAAGTGGGCATATATTTTTCAAAAAACAATAAAATGTCTCAGTTTCAACATTTGATGTTGTCTTTGTACAATTTTCTGTTGAATATAGGGTTTAAATGATTTGCACATCATTGCAGTCTGTATTTATTTGCATTTTACGCAGCGTCACAACGTTTTGGGAAACAGGGTTGTATTATTGTAGTATTATTGTAGTGAGTAATCATAACCAATAATATGGCAATAAATATAGCTTTGTCAAGTTATATTTGGTTTATTCATTCTTTCTCTGCTTCACTTGCTCTTAAAGGGTCAATTAGCAGATGATACCTCCATTTTGGACTCAATGAACTCTTTGTAATCATTGATTATTGAAGAACATATAAATTCCTACTGTTTAACTGTCATACACATTCAGAACCAAAAATATTGTCTAAAAAATACTAGACAGCTCTAAAACATAGGTAAAACTAATTTTGAAATAATGGATGGTCAGTCCTTTCATTGTAAGGACTGACCATTTCTCCAGCTCCCTTATCTATGTAATACAAAAGGACTGGGAGAATCCTTAGTTAATGTGTAAACAGCTGATAGCGGCTTTAAGGTAATGTGTCTCATCTGACCTTAACACACTGATAACCAATACAAAAACACACACATTTCTTGCTGAAACTAGGGAAATTCCTCCAATGTGGAGTCCATTGCAGACATGGGTGGTCTGTACTTGTCAATGTATCCCTGAAGACCGGCCTGCAAACACAAAGAACCCTGGTAAACACTACCAACCTAATGCAACAGCCTAATGTATCTGAGTGCTGCCAATATGACAAAAGACAGCGCATTACCCTGAATGGAAACAAAATATTTTACAGAGCTACAAAATAATATTTAAGGCAGCATATGTTTATAACATTTAGAGGTTTGAACTCTACATCTCAATGCCATAAAGCAGAAAAGGAAGGAAGGTCACATAATTTGTCAAGAGGTTCAAATTCTTCTCTTCTGCTTTTTTTCTGGAACTGACTTTGCTGAAAGCTACTTCACTGAGTAAAGTTTACTTACCATTACTGTGTTGTGTGACTGTCCCACTTACCTATCCTAAGATTAATTCACTAACTGTAAGTCATTCTGAATAAAAGCTTTTGCTAAATGAAAATAAGTTAAAAGTAAACATAGCTGGGTAAATATTACCTAGCACTCCTGAACCAGAGTAACAGCAGTATCATAAAGGTTATACCATAGAAGCACTTGATTTGTTGGGCTGGAAGTTTCCTTAACAAAGAGAAAAATGATTTGATTCCAACCCTAGGCTACCTGAGTCAACACAAACATATCTCTAAATATGCCATGGGATTACCAGGAGGAACAGGGGAAGCTGATTTACAGTTCCAGTGCAAGTGGAGTCAGGTGAAAGGTAGGTCATATTCAGTGGAAATGTGGAAATTAACATGGTTTTAATGGTGATGGATTACGAGAAGCAATGAACTGGTGTTTTTACACAAACATCTGTTATCTTTCACAATACTTCGCCTACATCTCAATCCCATTGCTGCAGGCTGAAATATAGTTTTAGCCACATCGACACATCCTGCTTTGTCGACAAACAACAAAGACCATTGATGCAAACATACAAAACCTGCTTTGTACCATCATTTTCTTTAACATTTTCAGAGCTGCCTCTCATATATTGAGGGATTTGTTAAGTCCCCATGCTTGTGGACTGACTTTCGCATATGTACACCTTTGGTAACTTTTCTTACTTAAATGGTTGACATTTGTTATCTAAGGACAAATTTGTATTTCCCTAATGTACATTGTTATCCTAAATCAAAGGGTCACACACACACACAGACCCAGCTGTAAAACAGCTCTTATTGACATAATTCACTGTTCAAACAGAACCCTCAGGAAGTGAAAATGTCACAGGAAGCGGGCAGTCCCAGGTGAGTCACTGATTACAGATGAGTATGGACGAGGTGATAGCATGCGACGCTACCAGCTGTGGGGCCGGAGGGTAGTGCTCAGCCCAGCACAACCAGCTAGATAAAGAAGGCAACACGTCACAGGACTCAGTAAGCACAAACATATTCTGCCATCTGCTTTGCTCTGCTGATAATGTAGGACTGGAGAGAAATGTTTACTGGTTGCCTACTCTCAGGGAATATAACTGTCAAATACTCTGCTCTTCATTTAATACATGGGTGAACATTGATACAAAATATAGTGCCTTATATATACATAAAATAAATATTCAAACCCCTTCACTTTCTCCACATTTAGTTTTTGTTACAGATTCATTTATAATTTATATTTTTACATTAATTGGTTTTGCCATCAATCTACACACAATATCCCATGATTACAAAGTCAAAACATGTTTTTTTGTCAATTTGTGCCAATTTATAGAAAAAAACTGAAATATCTTATGTGCATAATTATTTAGACCCTTTATTGATTACTTGCAGAAGAGCTTTTGGCAGCGAGTCATCTTAGTTATGATTCTACCAGCTTTGCATGCCTTGATTTTGGGAATTTTCTCCCATTCTTCTTTGTAGATCCTCTCAAGCAATGTCAGATTGGATGGGAAGCATCGGTGAACTGCAATCTTCAGATCTCCCCGCAGATGTTCAATGGGATTCAAGTCCATGCTTTGGCTAGGCTATTCAAGGACATTCACAGACTTGTCCTGAATCAACTCCAACATTGTCTTGGCTGTGTGCTTCAGGCTGTGGTTGTGCTGAAAGATTAATCTTTACCCCAGTCTGAGGTCCTGTCCTGTCCTTTGTTTATCCTTTCCTCAATCTTGACCAGTCTCCCAGTCCCTGCCACTGAGAAGCATCCCCACAGCATGATGCTCCCACCATCTTGCAAATTCTTTATAACCTTCCCCGAATAATATCTCAACACAATTCTATCTCGGAAGTCTACAGAGAATTCCTTTGACATTGTGGCTTGGTTGTTGGTCTCTCATGCACTGTGAAGTGTATGACTTATATAGAAAGGCATGGGCTGTTCTAAAATATGTCCAACCTATTACATTTGCCACAAGTGGACCCCAATCAAGTTCCTGAGACATCTCAAGAACGAGGATGCTCTCAAGGTTACAGGAGGCTCTGATCTGAGATCAATTTGGAGCGTCGTGGCAAAGGATCTGAATAAAATTAGATATTTCAGTTTTTAATTTTCACACAATTGGTATGAATTTCAAAACAAAATCATTGCTTAAATATATATTTATTAAATTGTCAAACAAGTCTATAACACAACAAAATGTGGAGAAAGTGAAACAGTCTGAATACTATCTGAAGGAACTGTAAGTTCACAATAAACCAGCTCTGTGGCAGGCCTACTATCCAGGACTTGGATCAACTATAGAGTGTAGGGGTGGGGGCGCTGAGAAATGATGGTGAGGTTGTCGTCTGTGTGTGTGTGTGGGGGGGGGGCTAAAACATTGAAACCAGATGCACTGTCCAAAGCAGTGATGTGTATTGTGCCAGTGTCATCCATCATAGAGTTAGTTTTAGATAACACTCCGACCACAACTCCACATGCATCAGTCTGCTGTTTTCCCAACCAACTCTCCCTTTCAGACATCAGCAAATAATGGCTATGTAATGGACACCACACATACCCCGCAGAACAGAGGTTCATACTGGTTAAACCATCCACTAGTGTTATGTGTAGGTGCAGCACGGTCTTGAATGTATACTACATGGTCAGGATTCAAGGCTGGGGTTTCTCGAAAAAACGATGAAAGAGAGAGAGAAAAGGGGACAGAGTGTTTGAGGAGGCACAGTGACATCTCTGGGTCAAAACAACCTCCCTGCTGGCCGACTGAGCCACAACTAACTCTCCGGGGTTTGTTTACATTCAGAACTATTCCAGATAGCACTGCTCACACAAGCATTCACACATGTACAGGAATGCTTTCCAATACACACTCAACCGCATGCTCAAACTGAAGCATTTGTTCTTACTAAATCATTCTCTCCTTTTCTTACAGATAAAAGTCTTATTTCCCTGATATTCTGTCTTTCTCAAAAACACACACATACCTACAGAGTCCTAGTTCCACCTCCACACAGCTGGTTTGGCACTGGGCAGTAAGCACAGAGAGTGGGCCAGTTCAGGAGAATGCTGCAGAGTGTGTGTGAGAAATAGTGTGTGTGTGTGTGTGTGTGTGTGTGTGTGTGTGTGTGTGTGTGTGTGTGTATATATATATATATATATATATATATATATATATATATATATACTGTATGTGAGATTACGTGTGTGTATATGTGTGTGTATGTGTGCCAGGGGCTGTGAGGTGGGGGCAGGATATGAATGATTGCCCGGTTAGCACAGGAGGAGGGATGATGGAGCACATAGGGATGAATCACTAGCAGACTGCCTGGTATCACGTTTTCATCCGCCACCCCCCTCCCTCTTGTCTGAGACAAATATGAAGCTTCTCCAGGGCTCCACCCCTCCCACGCAGGTTTTTCAATTTTCTCATGTCATTTTGACCCATGTTTTATGGAGATTATCATAAACTTGAGAACACAAACTTGATACTCAATTATCCGAATCATATGAGAAAAGACTTATAATAGATTTTGCAAATTTTAATTTCAATACATCACAGACTGTTAACGTAAACTGGGTAACGTAAACGTTAACCATGGCCTGTAGGTACACACCAATATGGGACCCATTCTCTTAGATTTCAAACCAAGGAAGCTAAGTTAGGATAAGGGATCTCATGTAAGACTGTACCTCCAAATCTCATTACGCTTATTTGGAGATTTGGAAACTAGTATTTCAAAATGTATTGGAATGGACTTGTGGTTCCTTGCATTAAGATTTATATTGGATTTTACAATTAAAAAAACATCCCCCCATACCCCTGTTGGTTGATTCCAAACTAATTCTTGAATTTGCCAACTACCACTTCTTTGGTAATTGCTTGCATTGTGCAGAGACCCCTCTAAAATCTGATCCTACTCCTTTGTTACTACCACAGGCAGTTGGGGGTGGGCTATATACTGTACACTACTGAGGAAATTCAATTCCTCTGTCCAAATATAACAGTCTTCATAAAGCAGGAGCATGATGCCCGCGAGTGTGTTGCCTAGTGGTTAGAGCATCTGACCAGAAACTGGAAAGTTCAAATGAAGTCATAAAGGGGAAAAATCTGTCATTCTGTGTCTGAGCAAGGCAGTAACACTACTTGCTATCAGATGGTTGCTGTAAATTAGAAAGTGTTCTTCGTCATACTTATCTTGGTAAATGTTGTGCTCATCCTCTGTGTTAGAGTATTACTCTCCATAGCAAGGGGATGAATTGGAATGTGCTTTTTTCATTTGATTGATTTGGATTACTTGCACTGACACACACATGGTTGACAACGGACAGAATACAACTACACAGTCCCAAAAAGTCCCACATGACACATGTACTCCTGACCACATCTTCACTAAGACGATGACAACATATACAACAAGATATGATATGCAAGCTTAGACACAATTAATGGTACATTTTAGAACACAGACAACAAAGGAAAAAACTAAAATGTCACAGTTTTTGGAGTGACCCAAAAAACAAAATGTGTGTTTTTGTGGCAATCTGCTGTAATCACCATGGAAAGCCATTGAACCATCAAAGATACAGTCAGCTTCCCTAGACACACATTAGCTATTCTGCATTGTGCATTTAAACTCTGATTTCCCTATTGGCATAGTTGATGTTGGTAAGAGTAACCGTTTGCCTATGGGGCAAAGACATTTATATTGGAGGAACCTAAAACATTCTTTCTCCCACTGGGGTGTGATGACTAAGCTGTCGGTTGGACGGAGCTGTCGGTTCTGCTGGAGTTGCCAAACTCATTAAGTTACTGGGGAGTCATAGTGTCCCCACCCTGCACCCACCCATTCCTGAAAAATAATGTGTAAGACGTTTACATACACACATTTCTTCTTCTACCCTTGTATTGACCTGAAACCCAGAAATTAATTTTCCCTATCCACTAACCCTAAATGTAAGCCTAACCTGACCCTAACCTTAACCTCACGTTAATGCCTAAACTTAACCTAGCCCTAACACATAACCCTACCGTAAAGCCGATCCGTATTATTTAAACCTAAAATTATGCCCAATTCTAAAACCAACACCAATTGTACATTTTTGCCGGACCGCGTAAGCGGAGCCAGCCTAGAAGAGCGAATGGCTCTTACTGACTGAATGAGTGAGTGAGTGCCTGACTGACTACCCCTTGTTAAATAGCATAGTGGTTACAGGCGTGGACTACGGAACAACAGGTCCTGCGTTTGATTCCTGTCTTAGTCAAAACACATTATGCCTGAGGATTTGTTCAGGACAGACAAAAACTTTGCTGGCTACAACCTTCAGTATCTATGCTATAGTTAGCCTAAAATAAAACAGCTCTGGTGGATATTAGGATTTGTTCAGGAAAGACAAACACTTCCTGGCTACACAATTCTCTTGTTTTTTCACTTGACGAAAAAGTCAGTTATATTGATAGTTATTGTATCAATGTCATTCACAAATGGCTAATAAGCTTTTAAAATGGCCAGTGGTAAAAGTCATACAATTCATAGATGCTATTTGTGGTGGAGGTAAACTTAATATGAAATGTTACTCAGTTTAGCACAATGCTTAATGGTGTCAAGCGACATATTCAAACTCAGCATATTGTTAATGCGTGACGAATGTATAGCTAATGTATTGCTCTGTGGTGTAGTGATTAAAGACACAGCCTCTTATGCGGGACCTGTGTTCGAATCCAGGATGGAAGACAATGATTCTTGCTTTTTATCGCGGGCCGGCTGAACTAGGCTTGTCTGATTTCTTGTTCTCTAAACCTAACCCTTAAGCTGGAAATTGCATTTGGCTATAAATAGTGTGGGCCAGTTTGTTGGGTTTTACTATCTTTGTGGGGTTCTCACATGTACAAACAGACTTGGATCTCTAGATCTATCACACGCACAGACATACACCTATATACAAACGTACACAATTAAACACACATGTACACACACACACACACACACACACACACTGAAGAGAAGAAATATAACTCTGAGGTGCTTGCATACCATTAAATGCCAAATGCAAATAATCAAACTGAACTTTAAATGTTTTTTAAAAAAACAGCATTACTAATGTAAAATAGATCTTTAGCAATGGCTTCATATAAATATGATAATCTTTTTGTCGTGTACAATTACCTTGTCATGCTGCTTCTCCCCTGTGAAGAGAGTGACAGGCATTTCCACTCAATGATATGCATTCACCTTCTTTCTTCTGACTATGGGACTTGCAAGTTCAATAGCATGCTTTATAATTGCGCCACAACTGAGAACAGACACAGATATCTAACAACAATATTCCAACAAACAACAACAAAGTATTTATACATTGACATTTTCTCGAAAGTTTTGTGCATTTTATATAGTGTATTATAAACCGGGTGCTTTGAATCCTGATTTCTGATTGGCTGTTAGCCGTTGTAGTATAAGACAGTATACCACGGGTATGACACAACTTCTTACTGCTCAAATTGCGTCATAATACTGCTTATTATAGCCCATGCTATTCTCAATATTCTCTCTATATAACATGCCTTACACGTTTCCCCATTTACCTGAGTTAGTAATTACATTATTATAAAACAGTTTAATAATAACTTAGTACCAGTCCGACAGCCCCAGACAGGCTGGAAGTAGTGAGGACGTGCTTGCCCTGTCGACTGTGTCTGGAACTGATCCAGATCATCAGTGTTGGATTTGCTCCAGGTGCAAAAAAAGCTGGCAGGCTCATTAAGAGGGACCTTTTCGAGTTCCGGCTGTTCAGTTCAGCGCAGAGCAAGCAGAGTCCGTGTGGAGCTCAAGAAGGACAGATTACTGCCAGACACTCCTGCCTTACAGTGGAAGAAAATCATATTGTTTTATTACTTCCATTCCTTTCTGGATCGTATTCGGATCTGGAATGGACGTTAGAGCGACACGATAGAATTGCTGTTGAGGTTCTTGCTTATCAATTATTCATTATTTGAGACTATTTATGTGGAAAAAGACATTTGTTTACTAACCGTCTAATGGCGATAACACCGTTAACCTGAGAAGAACTAATCAAAGGTTTGTGAATTAGGGCTATGTTTTGCACAAAATGCAATATAAGTACATGGTAGAGTTAAGTTATGATTTTATAATGGAATTACTATTCAAGTATACCTTTTTGCCATTTGTTCTTTTTCAGAAATCTGCTTGAACAAATTATTCAACCAGGAATTGCCCATTTTCGAATGACAGATTTGTGTATTTGGGGTCTCAGTCTTTCAAGAAAATTGGTTGACTCATTGCCTTGAGTAACTTCGTTTTCCCAGAAATGGTGGGTCACCTACATTTACAAGCGATGGATGATAGTCTGAAAGGAAAGAATCGGGAGGGACTGCTTGACAGTCCGGATTCGGGACTCCCTCCGAGTCCAAGTCCGCCCTTCTATTCGCTGTCTCCAAGTCTGCTCGAGTCGCGTTCTGGAAGTTGTACGACGCCAGTCGAGAAAGATGGATTGTACAACAAGGAGAGCAAAGAAGGCAAACTGGTAAGCAACATTTGATAAGGTGGTTTGATATCGTACAAGTGTCACGTTCTTACTACATGTTGCCCAAGAGCGCAACCACATCGCAGTTCAAGATAAAAAGTCAGGAATTTCACCTGAATATAAGGGATTTCACCTGATCGACTTATTTGTTTATGTGCCCCTTATGTTAGTATGTGAAGTGTTTTGTTTTGGAAGTTAACATGAACTTGAAAATCGCATTTTAAACATCTGGAATTTCAGGGGTGCAAAGCTTAGGCCTATACGAGCCAAGACCTTTCTGATGCAGCATTGTCTTTAGAAATAAAATGGTTTAATGGATCTTGTCATATCTTCACTAGAATCATTGTTTGGATTTTGGTGGAAAATTATTCTCAAACAGTCATAAACTACTTATTCAAGTTGATTGTTTAAGTTGGTTTTTTTGATAAGCCTTCCATTTGATAGAAATCTGTGAAATATAACTACTGATTTAGCTTGCTCTCATTTCGATCTTTACTAATCAAAGGGTTTGTTGTGAATTTGTCATTTGTAATAATGAACTTTTCACTATAGAAAGTTCAACAGTGTCTAAAACACACTCTTTGTTAATGTTTCATGACAAGTATACAGCTCCGGAAAAAATTAAGAGACCACTGCACCTTTTTCTTTCCTTTCCAAATAAGTCAAAAATTAAGGTTTTGAGTGAGAATCAGAAGGGTTAAAATTAAGAGACCACTGCAAATTGAACTCTCCTGTTCCTCACTCAAAACTTTCCTTTTCAACTTTTTTGGAAAGGATAGAAAAAGGTGCAGTGGTCTCTTAATTTTGTTCCGGAGCTGTATGCAAACCTGAGGGTTTCCCAAGAAAAATTTAAATATCTCAGAAATATTATTTATTTTAATATATTCTTGCATGTTGTGTACATATCGTGCACATCAATGAGGAATGTCACAAAAGAACAACAGGTGATGGCGCAACCTGTCTCTCTGTCATGTTCATAGTTGGAATTGTTTGCGAGTACAGGATGCTTGGTGAATGTGTAAACACTTTAACCTTGACAGTTGTTGTGGTGGTAATAGCTGAACAGAGTGTGATAATATCTGATTTGCTCCTGTCTGTTGTGGTCTCAGGTCAATCCCCTCTAGTTGACCAGACTACTGTATTGCACATTATAACGTGGCTGGCTCTACCTCTTTACTGCTGCCAGTGCCAGCTTGGAAATAAAACATGCTTTGGCATAAAATGCCAAATAAACAGTGGGGATTAGATACAGTGGGGATAGTAGCTCACACTTAGGAGAAGATACACGTGTGGTGTTATTATTTGATCAAGAACAACAATCTGTGTAATGTTGGATAACAGTTTAGTTTTTTCTTTGATCAGTCTATGATTTCAGAAAAATGTAGTAATCCCATTGAGGACCACAAGTTGATTTGAATCATTTAACAAGCTTTCCAAATGTAACAGGAACATGATCATATAGGCCGGTCTGGATGACATATCTATGTTTTTAGAGGTAAACTAGCTGCCAGTTCAACATACCCAAAAATAGCGTTGATGAGAGTTGCGTGACAATATCTTTTGTTGGGGCCTGAATGAGTGATGTGGTTCTATTCCACTGGATGTGGGGCCTTTTGGAGCTCCTCTACTTTGGGGTTTTCTCTCATAACAACATCTTTGGTAGGGACCAGTTCTGCTTTCATTGCCTTTCATGAGATTGTGTAGGAAAAAGAATCAACATCTTCCATTAGAAACAGCTTACCAAACATTTATTTGTGGGGCTGTTTGTTTTTATAGACAGTATGCTTGGTAGTTGGCAGACATACATGCCCCTACATCCCCCCTCCCTCCAATTCTATTCTTGTGTTTTTTCTATGCTACCTACAGTAACAACAATACCAGAGTTCTATTTGAAGGTACACAGGCTTGTAAGAAAAGTTTCCTGACCTCTGTATAACTTCAAGACAGTTGGATGTCCAACCCCCAACACAAAGTGTTCATATCTAGTTATGTTGTAGTATTACTACCAGGCTCTGAAAAAAATGTACTTTAATGAACCCTGGCATCCCGCCTATCGCAAACGAACCCAGGGATTCTTACTGTTGTCTTCTGAGCTGTAGGACATCTACTCAGTCAGCAGTAAACTGTGTGATGCAGGTCCGGTGATCTACCTCGGGTGTTTGGCGGTTGTTTCCGAACGTGTGTTGTGATGTGTGTCGAGATGTTCATCCGGCGGGAGGGACTGGGTTGTGTTTCTGTGATGTTGATTGGCTACTGTAGACGGACAGCCAATAGCAAAAAGCCCACCCAACATTCACAAGTGTTTTCACTTTTGAAAGATGCCAGCTCATCCAATCGTCTGGATGAACAACAAGGACGCTTCTCCTGCCAAAGCACAGAGGAAAAGCCAATCAAAGGGATTTAACGTGACAATGTCACACTATGGCAGCAGCACACTGTGGAAAATGAATGACTTTGCAGATGAAGGTCCACTTACAGGGATTAACCGGGGTAGGGGGTGGTTGGTTACACAACATCTGAGGGTGATATACCCAGCTAAAATTGCAAGCCTCGGCTACAGTGCAGCCCACCGGGGGAGATTTTCTCGGCTGCTGATTTGGGTAAGATGAGAGCTGTGTGCCACACAATGATTTGGGCGGCACCTCTGCTGTGACCCTGTCCTGTTCCGACCTGTCCCATGAGCTGTTGGAAGGGGGCGGGGTTGGTGTGACATGTGACACCTTGACATGTGACAGCAACCCTCTCTCTGCCCTTTGCAATGGAGAGAGATAGACAGTGAGAGAGGATTTATGAAGTCCAGGTACTGTAACTACACAAAAGCATTATTTGGACGTTGTGTACTCAAAATGAAATGTATATTGTGTAGATGGCATGTTGCCTCTGGGCTAAGACAGCTGCACTGGAGAGAATTGGCAAAGGATTTCCAATTTGCTAACTGATTCCAGAAGCGCTGGCAAGTGCGCGGGCTTGTGCTAGTCTCTAGGCAGATGGTAGGACAACACAGTGGGGTCCCTATGCCAGGACCTTGTCATTGGGTCTCTCAGTCTGAATACTGGGTGTATCAGGTGACCCAAGCCTGGATCAGAGGGCAGATCTGTCTCTGACACAAAGCATTAACCCGTAAGGCATAAGGGGGTGTGGTATATGGCCAACCACAGCTAAGTGCTGTTCTTAGGCTCAGTGCATTGCAGAGTGCCTGGATGCAGCTCTTAGCCGTGGTATATTGACAATACATTACAAACCCCAGAGATGCCTTGTTGCTATTATAAACCGGTTACCAACGCAATTAGAGCAGTAAAATGTCATGTCATACTAGTGGTACATGGTCTCATACTTTACAGCTATCAGCCAATCAGGATTCGAAGCAACCGGTTTATAATAAAGAGTATTTCACTTTCGGGTAACATGGTCCAACTAGTTTTTCAAGTCCTGTTATAGTGTGAGACATACGGTGTCCTGCAGCTGACAACACTGAATGCAAAGGCACTGAAATCAAATCAGCCTGAACATTTTCTGTACCTGTAATGTCTCTTTTGGTAAGTGTTGGACACCAAGAAGAATAGCTGTCGCCCATGACGTCAGCTCATTTGGGATGGAAATAAATTCAGATGAAGATGTGTGTGACCCCTCCGAGACAGGGTTTGTTGCCTGTCTTGGACAACCGTGTCTGCTGGCTGGGCCAGTCTGTGTGTGTGTGTGTGTGTGTGTGTGTGTGTGTGTGTGTGTGTGTGTGTGTGTGTGTCTGGACTGGAGGATCTCTGTAGAGATAATTTAGTGGAGGGGAGCAGAGCAGAATGCTTCTAATAGCTTGAGCAGGTGGAGCAGTGACAGTGCCCAGGTCCAGAGACACAGAGCTAGGAAGGACGTGCTCACCCAGCCCCATTCGTCACGGCCTGACAGGCTAGCTGGGAGGATGGCCGGCTGGCGTTGTACATTCTTCCTGAGGCACACTACTGGGCCGCTGTGGAGGCTCAGTGAAAACCTATTGACAGCCACGGGAAAAGTTATCTGAATGAAAAAGGCTCCGGGTGTTCTGATTTCAACCTGTTGCGTTGACATATTTCTCCGCCTCCGTCAACCGGGCCGTGCTCATCAGCTGTCAGTTGGGAGACAGCGACAGACTGATCTGGGAGTTCCCATCCTGTTGCAGGTGGTGGACTCTGAATGTCTGTCATCTTTATCAGTGAGAGGAGTAATGTATCGGTAGTGGGGCCTCACATGACGGTCTGATGTCACGTGAAGCACATTTCCACTCACCACCAGGAGTTTATTACACATTCATATCGGTAATGTGATGGGTGCCTTAGAAAGGCCTAGCTCACGTCACATCTGTTCCCTCCCCTAGCTGCCGTACATTCTCCTGAACTCAACGGGAACGGACCAGAGGACACGCATGTACCCCGTGTTTTTCGGTGAGAGCATCGAGGTCAACCCCAAACCTGAAACACAGATCAAGTGAGTGACCCTTCACCAAACCACATACACAACGTCTTGCTGTCAAACAAGCATTCACTCGGTTTTTTGGATTCAATGTGAAGGTTGATACGGTAGGCTTTGTCAGGGCAACTCCTCAGTATTTACCTATTAACAGTGCCACCTAGTGTTCCACTTTTGTACTGTTTACTGCTTCATCTATTACTTAAAGCAGTAATTCCCAACATTTTTCAATTACTGTACACTGTACCGCCAACAGAATTTTGTTCTGCATTTAGTACCCCTGAAGTAGCCCCATATGGTAATTTTACTATTAAGCCAATGGCGTCATGAATGTTCTCAAGTACCCCCAGGGGTCCTATTACCCCTGGTTGGGTACCACTCAACTACCCAATTCCCATCATAGCACTGCCCCTTTGCTTTAATAAAAAAAGGTTTTAGGTTAAAGGTTGTGGGTGGGGGGAATTGTATGTCAGTATTCATTTTTAGCGGGTGGGAAAAATGTTTTGAACGCTACAGGGCTTCACATTCAGTGTTGCCAGAAGATGGAGCGACAACACCCCCTCATGCTGGGTTAGGGTTAGGGTTAACCCGTCCCATCCCATGTGATGACCAATTCAAATGTCAGAGTTGAGCAAAAAGAGGCGGATTTACTACTAAAAGAATTTCACTGGCAACAAAATTGCTGTCCCATTATAATTATGCCTAAAACATCTGGTTTTGCCTAAACATTTTCTTTTTAAAGATGTGTCCCATACATTTTGTCTCATTTCATCCAGAATAGTAGTTTTTAACGTGGTGCCAAAACCTGTCTCTGTAGTTTGTTTATGTCACCCATTTAGCACGATGTGACTACCATTTTTTGCTGCTATTTGTATATGTATTGATTTGTAACATATCATAGGAATTTAGTGTGCTTAACATCCCAGGGTACATCTTTAATACATTTACAGGTGTAACACTGAGGTGAAGTACGACTCAGCCAAACACTACCGGGACCAGGTGTATTGTGCTCCTGTTCCCACGGTGACGTCCTACAGCGAGACCGTTGTTGCCGTGCAGAACTCCACCTGGCGGTGCTACAAGTCTCAGGTGTACCTCGAGCCACGCCAGAGGCCCGTGCACTACCAGAGCACCACCATTGTGTACCCCAAAACTGCTAAGAACACTTACCGCACCACGCTCAACTACAACGCTACCGGCTCCCGCCGCTGGTTTGTGTCCAGCGTCCAGCTGGAGTCCAGCGAGGACAGCAGCCCTTGCATCATCTACACAGAGGACCTCTAAATGTGAACCCTGACCGGTCGGGAACCTCGTAGGGCTGTGGATTGGAGACACAGACGCTGGCAGACAGGAGGACTCACTGGAAGACAGACTGAACCGGACTGACACACAGAGAGGATTCTCATTTTACATAGTGTATATTCTGTAGGAGTGGACGTTAAAGCCCTTATAGAGCTCTACAATATGGTTCATTATTTATCTTACAGAGCGGAGTGCTGCCAGTCCTTTCCTTCTCTCTTGTACAGGAAGACATCCTCTGACAGTTGACCATGACTATGTAAGGGTTAATGGTATCATGGAGCACATCCTCTGACAGTTGACCATGACTAT
>JACXGI010014792.1:0-13083 GCA_016801175.1 Esox masquinongy | reverse complement strand
AAGCAAAGACAAAGGGCTGTAATTAATTCTTATGAGGCAGAACCATGTGTAGGATTTATGAGGCAGAAAACTGAGAGAAAAGCCATTCTTCTGCTGGCATGTCATCACCATGTTGGATTTCCCAATTTCAGCAGTTTGTTCCTTCCTGCTGGGGGGGGGGTGGTCTAGGGAGGTTGCGACAGGAGACCTCATCTGCTCTGCTGGGATTGGGGATATGGGTCAGGAGGATCATGTCAGGTCATGGCCACCCCTCAGGGAGATACCAAATGAGAGTGACAAACCGAAAGGTTATCCACTTTATCATCAGACAAACCTCTGCCTCCCTCCACAAAGCCTCCATTTTCAACATCTGGGAAACACAATGGAAGGATGCATCCCACATTGGCTTTGCTGCAGTCACACTGAGCGGTACTGAGGGAGATAAGGGACTTTATTTTTGTCAATACATCGCAACCCCCCCCCCCCATCCATCACTAAATCAAACATTTTCAAATGGTCAGCGAACAGGGTTTCAGCCTTTATATTCCCACTATTAAACAAAATATTTATGCAAATGCAGTGTCTGTCTGTAATGTCTTTCCTTTGCGGTTGAACTCGAGGGGTTGCCATCTATTGCTGCTGAATCCAACACACCCTGAGAACATAGTCTGCAGACCTTAGTGACGGCAAGGAGTATGTCGGAAAAGCGTCCCATTTCTCCTCGGAGAGTAATGTGCAACATTTGACATTTTCAACCGTTACATCTCTCGTACTGTATCTCTACCAAAAAAGTCTCATTAAACTCTTAGTCTAAACAGGACGCATCTCCCTCCAGCTACGAGCGTACACTGAACAGAAAGCAGAGGGAATTATCTGATAAGGTGTCTTACCACAGGAAGGGGACAGGGCATATGAAGACTGTATCTTCTGATCCCTATTTACCATGCTTTAGGCCAGGGTTATGGAATGAACAAGCAATCCATCACAAAATAAATACAAAACATTTTTTTTACACTACAACCAGTTCTCCATTCAAATAAAGTCCCCAAATCTTTTAACACACACACACTCACACACTCACACACTCACACACTCACACACTCACACACTCACACACTCACACAATTATTCCTCCCCCTCTAAGGGGTATGTATCTAAAATACATTTACATTAGCCTGAAAACTCAAAGTGCATCAAAAACATTTTTGACTGTTGACTAACACGATAAAAAAATAAGGTTGTTGGAGACAAACCAATCTGTAGGTATTCTTGGATGAGAGAGGCAGAGCTCTCTACCACTGTAAAGCAGCATAATATTGGAGGGTGGAAAAGGTTCATCCTCGTAAATCAAAAATCAACTCAACCGTCAACTCTTCAATCACATTTGAAACGTGTGGAGCAGATGGGCTGCGGTTTGAAAGGTAGTGTTTTACGTTATCCTCACCAACATTTGAAAGTCCCTAGGTTGTGAGAGAACTGGAGACGAATTTGGATCAGAGCATGTGTCAAACATTGGCTTCCAGCTGTGTGTCGTTCATAGTTGGATGGGCTCAGAAGAATCCTCTTTACTAGCGTTTGTATCCTTCAGAAGACAAAGAAACACCATGAATTTGACTGACACCTCATGCTGTAGATCAGTAGCCTGGCTGTGGTGCGGCACTGGGGGCAAGGGGAAGGAAGGGGGGGGCAGAATAAGGTATAGGGATGAGACGGAGGGGGAGGAAGGTTTGGGAGAGTCAGAGGGGAGGAAGGTTTGGGAGAGTCAGAGGGGAGGAAGGTTTGGGAGAGTCAGAGGGGAGGAAGGTTTGGGAGAGTCAGAGGGGAGGAAGGGTTGGGGTGGGAGAGAAAGAAGACGAGACAGAAAAGGAGATCCTCGTTTCTCCACTGATGTTTTTTTTCCTGACTTTATATATTCCCAAACATAACAGGAAGAACACATTAGAAGACATGTACTTTAAATATGCATGACATTGTTTCCTTAGACTGGCACCATTAGTCTGGACGAACTAGGCAGCAGGTCATTTTAACTGAGTGACCCAGACCCCCAATGGAGAAACAGGTTCTCCTAGGCGAGGAACGGAGGGTCACAACGGGGTCAAACTGACAGCGTGGGGCTTGTCATACCTCTCAATAGACACACACAAAATCTAGTTTCCCAAGCTCCTCCTGCACACGTGCAACAACAAAGAGGCAGAACGACCGAGAGACAGTCAGTGTTCTACTTTTGTCTTCCCACTGATCCAAACTGGGTCAGCTCCGGGCTGCCTAGAGGGCCGGTACTGACATCAGTCACACGCTACGTGGTTGTAGCCTGATTGGCGTGGTTACTGTGCGGCCAATGGCTGACGTTGACGGTAAGCGCTATCAAGACGCCCCAAACACGTGTGGTTAGGGACGTCCTGCGGCGATCACAGACGCTCGGTGAAACGCCGCGACCCTCTTCAGCTCGGTGGGTCTTCCAGAGACATTCGGTGAAACACCGCGACCCTCTTCAGCTCGGTGGGTCTTCCAGAGACATTCGGTGAAACACCGCGACCCTCTTCAGCTCGGTGGGTCTTCCAGAGACATTCGGTGAAACACCGCGACCCTCTTCAGCTCGGTGGGTCTTCCAGAGACATTCGGTGAAACACCGCGACCCTCTTCAGCTCGGTGGGTCTTCCAGAGACATTCAGTGTGGTCAGCCCATCACATGAAACGACCTGCCATAGGAGTATGGTCACGTGACTGGTGTTAAAGAATGAATGCCTCAAACAGCCACCTGTCCCAAAGCACAACCACAGCAGAATGACCTCTGTGTGATACCCATACAGAAAACACTGGCTGTGGCAAAAAAAACAATAAATTTCTTGACTGTGATTATGCGAATCTCTGCAGCAGTATGCAGAAGAACGAAGCGCCAGACAAGGCCTTAAGCAGGTACAGCCAACCGCAGGTGACAACAGCTTATACATTCAATTCACAACAGCTCTTTGACTAACTCTAAAAGATAATGAAACCTGTTATCTCCGCAATTATCTGATGTTCGGTGGCAAATGTGAATCCCATATTCTCTGATGGGTTTTTGTGTAGCGGCGCACTAAAAAACTGCAAATCATCCAGTACGCTGCAGCCCGTCTGATGTTCAACTTCCCCAATTTCTCAGTGAACCCCCCCCCCATTCCATTCATGTTATTTTCACTATTATTTATTCTAGGTCAGTAAGCTGAGAATCAGTACTCATGAATCCCTGATCCAGAGCTGGGTTGTTTTAAGATATCAGGATTCTCAAACTGCTCTTTCAAAAACCCAAACCCAAGACATAACGCAACACCAAACGAATAAACTGACAAACAACCTACATTAAGAGCACAATAAAACATGAATATACAAGTACGGTCAAAAGACAAACAACTTGCTTTCAGAATAAAAGAGCACAACATAAAGAATACAGATTGAACTCTTATAACGCTGAAGTATTGCCATTAACTCAGCCTTAAACTAAAACAGGCTACAACAGGGAGATACATTCAGCGCTGAAGCTAACGGACATCTCTCCCGATCCTTCCCACAACCGGCTTGCAAACCCGATCACACATGTTCTGTAGAATTACTGAGTAGCCTGGTGTCAGATGGGTGTGTGTTCTTACCCGTGTGAACTCCCACTCTGTTGGGACAGCATGGTGCTCCCAAAACCAAGACAGTGGGTTTAATTCCCAGGACCACCCACAAATAGGCTAAACATAGCCACATATGTTAACGCGTAAGTCGCTTTGGATAAAAGCCTGTGCAAAATGGCATGTACAATGCCCTCCAGAATGATCGTTACCCTTGGTGAAGATCAGCAAAACAACACATCCAAAAAATGTAATTGTTGTTTATTGGCTTCAAAATATGAAAAATCTTCAAAATATGAAATATCTATCCTAAAAGGTAAAATTGTTCAAAGAAAATACAGTTTTATCAAGAAATACATATTGTTCTCAAAAACATCTTTACAATTATTGACTCCCCATAAGTCTAGGGGGGGGGGCAATAATTCTGGAGACCACTGCATTTATGCAATAATATATTGCTTAAATATATCAACTTCCAGTAGAAATACCACGGCTGGAAACTGTTTTGATTCACAACACAATGTGAAGAACCTGGATACTGCACTTACGCTCTCACATAACACAGCGATCCTCCAATCAGCATTCAGGATTCAAACCACCCGGTTTATAATACCATTTATATGTTAGACCTAACTGTTATCGACACAAATCCTCACCAACAGTCATTTATTAAATGAATGCCCAGCTAGACCGACCAAATCCCAGCACCTCCGGCAGGCTGGCTTGGACCTCGGCAGTGGAAAGGCCATTTGGCATCCAGACAGGTGCTGTGTGTTTAGACCGCCAAGGAGCGCTTCATCAAACAGCCTCCATGTTAACCCAAGCCCTGGAAAACAAGCAGGTCGCAAAACACCGTCCAGCCCCCACGCTCTCTCTCCTCCCCTCCATGGAAGTAACAAAAGGGTAGCTGAATTAATTGTGAATGTGAAGTCTATTAGCATGATATTACAGTCCAGTGGGGATGCTAAATATTTACTATAAGCATAAACCATGACTTTGTCCCCCCACCATAGGACTGCAACGGGCCTGGGTACAGTAGAACAGAACACACCTGACATGAGGCATGTCAGGTGTGAGAGACGGCTGCAGTGAGACTATGAATGACGGACAGTTTCCTGACACACGGTGACGCTGGCCGGATACACTGGTGTCCGGAACAGGCACGCGGCACATTTATCTGGTGGAAATGTGCCGCTAGAACGGCCGAATGCACAACACATCCCCATCGCAACTCACGCAATCCTGTACGACACCAACCGCGTCAGAGCAGAGAAACAGCCAAGGGGGAAGAGAGAAGTGGGTGGGTGAGTTCCAGAGGGAACGTGGAACCTCCACATAAAAAGAACAGACGCTACGTTAAGGAACACGGAGCACAGAACACCGGGATAGAACCCTGTGCTGCTCATAAAAACCCACAAAGAGCTGCAGACAGTGGACCAATCAAGGAGAGCTGAAGGCTTGTGTCATTTTTACACAACAATGGGTTTTTTTAGATTTTTGTCGGAGATACATTTTTGTTATAGTGTAAACGCATTTCCGACCGATACTCCTCAAGGCTCCAAGACCCTGTGTGTCGTGGACTGAAAGGAGGGCTGAAGTCGGAAGTCTGGCTCCGTAAGGCCTTCCAGCTCCATAAACAGACTCAAAATAAAGGTTGTTGTTGGGAAGCAATCTCACATTAGCATCAAAACAACTCTACTATCACCAGCAACAGAACATGTTCCACTGACAGCGTCATGTTACTAACCTGGTAAACAACATTGCCAGTTAGTTTATACACCTTTCTTGTCAGGGGTCTGGCCAAAGCTCTGCACACGCATAAGTTCTGCCTCACAGCACAGTTTCTCGTTGTTAGTGTGAATCTAAAATGTATTTAACATTATGTTAATGTTATGTCAATACAGTTGGGTTCATGACAAATTCTATAATCTAAATTGCCTGCAAGTTTGACAGATTCAATGGGTGGGAGGTGAGACAGAAGGAGAGAAGGTGAAGACAGCAATAGAAAGAAATTAAAAAGAGAAGAAAGTAAGCGACAGATTAAACAGAGAGAGATCTTTTGTCATCAGGACCCACTCAAAACACAGAGTTCATTATGGAGAACCAGAGGTTTATTACAGAGAACCAAGGCCCAGTGTTCAGAAGTAATCTGATTGGATTTCGGCTATTGGATTGGATCAGATCATGAAAATGTGTTGTTCAAAAGAAAAAAAAGTGATTCTAAAATCGGATTAGATCACATAATCTAGCCTTGGTTTTGATCTGGATCCAACCTTCAGAATGTGTTGTTCAAGATAATCCTGAAATCAGGATTATCCTGATCCCAGCAGAAGGGTGGATTCAGGGTGGATTTCAGGAACAAAATGCAATAAAACTTTAAAATTGGTCAAATGATACAACATTTGTATCATGTAGTATATACACATTTAGTAATATTTTGTACTTGATTTGTTTAACCGTTTCAGTGACAAAGTAGATGAAGTAGACACCAGGATACCGACTAAGCCTTTCAGTAAGCTAGGCAAGCCCAGTTCAGCCGGCCCGCTAAAAGGGATGAATGCTGTTGCCCTCACTGGATTCGAACCCGGGTCTCCCATGTGAGAGGCTCTCAAAATCCATCAGAAATATTTTCAACATAGCTGTACACAGTTTTATTTTAGGCTTACTATAATGTAGGTACTGAAGGTTGTAGCCAGAAAAGTTTTTGTCCATCCAGAACAAATACTTTTTGTGGTATTTCAATTCATGGCACAACGTTTGTTTTTCTTTCATTCGTAAATGACAGTGATACAATAACTATCAATATAGGTGACAATAACTCACTTTTTCCATCAAGTGAAAGGACGAGAGTATCGTGGAAACCCCTCCTCTTTTACTGCACAAGGGGTTGTGATCTACTGTATATTACCCCAAAAAGCAGCTAGCTATTCTACCTGCTGTTCTTAACGTAGCTAGTAGCCTGCACTGTAAAAAGTCCTCAAAACAAGAAACCAGGCAAGCCTAGTTCAGCCGGCCCGCAATAGAAAGTGTTTCCATCTCAAGATTCAAACCCGGGTCGCCCATGTGAAAGGCTGTCATTAACCACTACACCACGGAGCTGCACATTTTATGGGTGTCAGTATAGCCTCGTGTCTATCCTGAACAAATCCTCTTTTGCCACTGGCCGTTTTAATAGTTAATTGGCCATTCGTGAATAACACTGATACAGTTAAACTGACTAACGTTTCTTACTAAGTTTACCTCCACCACAAATAGCGTCTATGTATGGCGTTTGCCACTGGCCGTTTTAACAGTGTATTAGCCAGTAATAAGCTTTACCGGTATCTACTAACTTACTGGAATAGTCATAAGAATTGAGCAATTGCTAGGGAGTCTGCCAAAGCTATTTCATTTCATGGCATAAGAACGTATTTTTTTCTTTCATGGCAAAACAACATACTTTTTTCTTTCATTCGTGAATTAAATTTATACAATAACTATCAATAAAGGCAACGATAACTAACTTTTTCATCAAGTGAAAAGACGAGAGAATCATGGAATCTACCAGAAATAATTAATAAATGTCGTTGCTCTCAATAGATTCGAACTTAAGTCTTCCACATGAGAGACACTGTCTTTAAACACTACGCCACGGCATTACACAGTTCAGCAGTCGCTAGACTTCAGTGAGGATTGTGTTAAACTGACTAACATTTCTTATTAAGTTTACCTCCACCATAGCATCTATGAATTGTATTGCTTTTGCCACTGGCCGTTTTAACAGCTTATTAGCAAGTAATAGGCTTACTAGTATCTACTAACTTCCTAGGAATAATCATAAGAATTGAGCAAATGCTAGCGAGACTGAAGATGAACTTTTCCATGCAAGAAACAGTCGCAATATAACCATATACAGTTTCAGTAAAGGCTTACTATAATGTAACTACTGTATGTTAAGCCAGCAAATGTGTTTGTCTATCCTGACCCAAAACGCATGCACGGATGCGTACTTCAAAAATCCACCAGAAACAGTCGCAATATAACCGTAAACTGTTTTATTTCAGGCTTACCATAATGTAGATACTAACAGTTTTAGCCAGTGAAGTTTGTCTATACGGAATAATTCATAATGCGTACTTCGCTTCGCCTGCGAGGAGATACGAACTCGGGACCTATAGTTCACAAGTCCGCTTCTCTAACCACTACGCTATTTAACAAGGGGTAGTCAGTCAGTCAGTCAGTCAGTAAGAGACATTCGCTCTTCTTGGCCGACTCCGCTTACGCAGCCCGGCAAAAATTAAGGGAACACTTAAATCACACATCAGGTCTCGATGAAGGAAAGATATTTAAGATCATAACCTTTACTGTACATTCTGTAATTCGTTGAGAACATGACGTAACAACGGTCAATGGAAACCAAAACCATTTAGGGCTGGATTCAAACTCACACCGAAAATCAAAGTAAACAATTGAAATCACAGGCTATTCCAACTCACGTGAATTTCCTCCTTCCTAACCCTAACAGTCTCCAGACTCTTTCATGTCTGACACGTGTGCTCAGTGTGAACCTGCTCTCATTTGTGAAGAGAACAGGGTGCCGATGGCGGACCTGCCAATTCTGGGGTTCTCTGGCGAATGCCAATCGAGCTGCACGGTGCTGGGCTGTGAGCACAGGTCCCACTAGAGGACATTGGGCCATCATGCCACCCTCATGGAGTCTGTTTCTCACAGTTTGATCAGAAACATGCACACCAGGAGCCTGCTGCAGGTCATTTTGTAGGGCTCTGGCAGTGCTCCTCCTGTTTCTCCTCACAAGGAGCAGATATCGGTCCTGCTGTGGGGTTGATGCCTTACTACGACCCTGTCCAGCACTCCTCGTGTAACGGCCCGTCTCCTGGTATCTCCTCCATGCTCTTGAGACTGTACTGGGAGACACAGCAAACCTTCTTGCGACAGCACGTATGGATGTGCCATCCTGGAGGAGCTGAATTACCTGTGCAACCTGAAAGGGCTGCAGGTACCACCTCATGCTACCAGTAGTGACAAGGACACTAGCAAAACGCAAAACCAGAGAAGAATCAGTCAGGAAGGTTAAGGAGAGAGCAATTGTCTGTGGCCACCACCTGCAAAACCATTCCCTTTTAGGGGTTGTCCTGCTGTTACCTCTCTAGTGCACCTATTGTCACTTTCATTTGCACCAAAACAGGTGACATTGATTCACAATCGCTTATGCACCATAAGTAGACAGTACCAGAGGTTATTACGGAGAACCAGAGTTTTATTATGGAGAACCAGAGGACCAATGGCAACAACAGCTAACACAATTGACTGCTTTCTCCTTCACATACGCCTCCTGTATAACAGCCCTTCATTATGAATGGTGAGATGGTGGGGGGGGTGGGGGACGGCCATTTCACACACCCTCTTAATTAATGTCCCTTTCACTTTTCATCCTGTTCTTTTTTTAACAAACCCCTTTGACTACGTCTTTCCCTGCCCATTCCAAATTCATTTCTACCTTTGTCTTCATGTCTCCCTGCCATGTGACCTCCTGTGTTGTCAGGGTAGGTAGAGGTCCACTGTTTGGCTTCTACGTTCATTCAGTGTACACACACCAGACTAACGCCTAACCCCTGGGCCAATGACACCCACGCTGGGACATTAACACACACCTGCTGGAAACGCTGAGGAATAACACACACACAGACACACACACACAGACAAACTGGCTGGAAACACAGAGGACCCACACGGTAAACACACAGACACACACAGACACTCACAAAAAGGACCCGCACGGTAAACAAAAAAATGAATGGTGAGCTTGAAGGGAGACAGACGCTCCCAGCTGTACTCAGGAGCCACCCCCTGCCAGGCTGAAAGGACCGGAAGATAATTGCTAATGCATCATTTAAATTTCCCAGCTCTTCTGACCAAACAACTACAAACCTGATTGTGTGTGTGTGTGTGTGTGTGTGAGAGAGAGTGTGTGCATAAAGGGAGCGATATACTGTATTTAGTGGTTCCTAAGAGCTCACAGGCACTGCCTGTGGTTCAGAAAGTCAAACGGCACATAATTATCCTTGTACACAGTTGACATCAATGATGTCAAATTGTCTATGAGATATTTGTCTATGAGGCCATTTGAATTCCTAAGCCACAATCTAGGACAGAGGGCATGTTGTTAGGGACCTATTGGTTTTTTTAGATGCAGTTTGTTCAGATGTCCTAGACAGACAGAGAGACACAGAGACACAAGACAGAAAGATGAGACAGACAAAAAGATGAGACAGACAAAAAGATGAGACAGACAAAAAGATGAGACAGACAAAAAGATGAGACAGACAAAAAGATGAGACAGACAAAAAGATGAGACAGACAGAAAGATGAGACAGACAGAAAGATGAGACAGACAGAAAGATGAGACAGACAAGACACATAGGGACAGTGAGAAAGATAGACAGAGATACAAGATACAAAGAGACAAGACACAGAAAGACATAGATCCAAGACACAGAAAGACAGACAGAAAGGTGAGACAGAGACAAGACAGCAGAGATAAGATAGCAGAGAGAAAACACAAAGAGAAAGACAAACCCCCGTTTTTCCACTAGGGTTTGATCCATAAATTTTTTTTGCTTCAAATACTCCAGAACACAACAGGAAAAAGCCATTTAAGGAGAACTGTACTTAGGAGCTGTTCTTGCACAATGGGCCTTTAACTATGCATCAGTGGGTTTCCTACAGAAGCTGAAATAGGCTGGATGGCAGAAACTAGGCAGCAGGTCATTTTAACTCTGAGTGTCCCAGGCACCAATAGAGAAACAGATACTCCTAGACTGAGGAAGGAGGGTCAGAACAGGGTCAAACTGCAAGGGATTAAAAGTGAGGGCAGAGGGCATTACGACACCAATTAACTTATCACCCACAACAACTGGAATAGATGTTGTGACAGGGGTGTTTCTGGGGATTCACCCCGGGTTTTCACAAGCTGACCTCCATCTACTCTGACAATCAAGTCCACCCAGAGTCTCGCAGGGGAACTCAGAAGGCAGATAAATGAGTCACGACCCCGCCTCTTCACCTTGACTCTCCTCACAATCACTGGACTAATTCTCTTCTCCGAGTCTCCCTCCACCCCTTATATCCCCCCTCTCCTGATGTCAGCCACATCTGCCAATTATCTTCATATTTGCTGATAACTTCCCGATAAGTCGTTTGACCAGCAGCTGCGTTAAGGGATTAGCTTCACACGGGAAATTGAGGGACGCAACAAGGTGACACGTACCAATTGAATCGGTGACAAGATTGTCACTGAAACATTGTCAGGGCTACGCAAGTCAAGGGCAAAGCGGCAGCTAGCAAGGTACAGCTCAGTGTCAAAGGTCGTGAAGGGGTTCTTTATAACCCTCGGTGTCCTCACACACACACCATAAACGTAAGTGTGTGTGTGTGTGTGTGTGTGCGCGCGCGCGCGCGCATTCCTAAAAGGTAACGGTTCGTGCAGCTCGATTACACGAGAGATCTGACCAACTCCGGACTCCCAACACCAGTTTGTTCAACATGAAGGTCCATCCAGGCGGATCCTGTCCTACTTAGTCTCTGCGGCGGCAGTGTGAAATGTGGGCTAAGGTCATCCCATACTATGTATAGTAAGGACGGCCTGTTATTACGCTACACCACTGGCCCATATAAAAACAGCAGAGAAGTCGTACAACAAAACTCAGAGCGGCGTTCAAACTGGAACACTTTCACTCACCGACCAACCACCTGTGCAGAGCGGCGATACGCCGGCACCGACCCGGTTAAAAACAGCAGGGAAACCGGCAACTTGATGGCATCAGACGGGATGTTCATCGACAACCCAAACATGTATAGGACTAACTGCCAATAGACCTTGGTAAGGTCCACTGGTCACCGTTGCCAGGGAATGGCCCCATTTAAGAGTGATGGAGACCAGCAGGAAATAGACTATCGGCAATCAGACCGGCGGTTCAATTGTATTGACAGAGCAACCGATGCATTCTGCCAAATACTCTACTTCCAGTGGCGGTTTAACCACTAAAAAGGTAAGAGGGATTAGAAGTACAACCATCACTACACCCTTCAGTCCGGGACCTACCTTGAGAAACCCTCCCACCTCACAGCCATGGACCTCCTCGTAGGGCCTCTTGCCCGGCACGGCCGTGTGGATCGCGGGGACGGCGGAGGGAGTGTCCGGAGCTGCCTTGTTCATTGAGTCTCCATTGGTGGTGGTAGCTTTGGCACGGTGATCCTCTGTCTCGGTGTCCCTGGCCTGCTGGAGCGGGTTCGGCTGACCCGGGGCCCCCATGTCTCCCCGAACGACCCCATGCCCGTCTGTGTCTGCTGCAGGCTGACCCGGTACTGGTTCCGGCGGCTGCTCTGGCCTGGTGCACAGGTCGTACATCACTGTGTAGGGTTAACAGCGGGCAGTAATGAAGCAGCTGGGATCAGTAAGCCCACATTGAGTCAGGGGGGGTTAAGGCCAGGTCGGGCAGTCACAGTATTATCCTTCGCTGTGGACGGAATTTAAATAACCATGGATCCCCAACAGACTTCAAAAGGAAAAAGTCACCCAAACACCTTTTCTTCCTCTTTCCCCCGGCTTTGTCTTCTGTCTCTTTCTCGTCAGTAGCGGTTGTCAAAAGAAGTTCGGAGGGTAGGACTGTTCCGGGCCAAGCTCAAGTGTCCGACATCAACACAATAAGATCAGTAAGCTCAGCAATTACTGAGCTCCTTTCACGGGAGCAAGCATCGTTGTCAAGACGAGTCCAGCTCAACATGGAGTCGATAGAGCTACTGATTTAAAACGGCAACTTCTGGGAGGGTGGGAAACGTCAAGGCCAGCGCTCTCACTGAGGTCTCGAACAGAAAAGCCGTCGTCTACTCCTGTGGAATAAAATGTCTCCAATGAAGCCTTTTAGGACCAAATGATCACGCGTGTACTCCCTCCGATCAGAACAGTGAAGCGTGCATTCTCCTGATTCAGAGACCTACTTGCTATGCAGACTGAGGGAGACCGCATCGTCCAACCTGCTCCTCCGACTCCGTTCTCCGGGGGAACGGAGCAGTCGTTGCTCATCCACAAATTGGCCGCGGCGCTGAAAAGCCTTGTATAAATCAGCCGTCTTGTCTCTGTCGCATAAGCGAGGAATCAACACGGACTTTGGTGACGCGAAGCGCAGGAGAAGCGCAGCAGCTAAACGGGCATTTCAGCACCCAAGAGCAGGTAGGCAAAATGAGCAGACAGAAATGACAGGCTTGTCTAACAGGTTCCCTGCTCTCCCCGTCTCCCCCAGCAGTCTGGGCAGCAGGTGGAGCCCAGCTGTTCCTGCCTCTTCGTTGATGCCGCTTTCTAGATCATTGCTGGCGACACAACAGGCCTCGATGAGCGGAGCAGCGCGTCCCACACAACATTACGGAGAGGGAAGAAGACTGCCAGCTAATGGGGAAAATACTGCCTGCGTGTGACAGTGTGTGTTTTTGAGAAGAGACGGGGGGGGGGGGGGGG
>JACXGI010014791.1:0-18486 GCA_016801175.1 Esox masquinongy | reverse complement strand
TAGACAACCTTGAGGATCAATAATGATAATCTATACCAGCTATAGACAACCTTGAGGATCAATAATGATAATCTATACCAACTATAGACAACCTTGAGGATCAATAATGATAATCTATACCAGGTATAGATGATGCAGTGACTTAAACCAATCATATCGTTGTTCTGCGAGGAAGTGACTTACACAAATGTGTCACTTATAAAATCTTAATGATTTTGCAACAAACTGGCCCTACTGTCTATACAGGTGAAACTATAACTGCTGTATTTGGTTAACAACAATACAAGAACTAAACCTTTACTGGATCTATGCAGAGGGTGCGGCCATTGGGCAGGTTGAAGAGGCAGAAATCCTAGGACTCACTGTGGATAGGCAGTTATCATCATACTAACAAGTCAGTTGTGAACAGTGTGTCTATTATAAAGACAATCTGTGTTTTGTTGTAGCTATTCAGGCACTTGTCTGGTCCCACCTCAACTATTGTGAGTGTAGCAGAATGGAACAGTCACATTACATCTGGCGGAAAAACAAAGCAGCACACATCGCTTAACCCTTAACTGCAGGTACGCTTCTCTGTCTTGGTTGAGGGTTGAAAAGAATTGTGGAGAAATATCACTATAATGAAGAGTCCAAATGTTCTACAAAATCAGTTAACTGAGTTCAGATACCAATAGACACCGGTCAAGATGTGCCACCAGCAGGGATCACAGTCCCCGGGTCTAAAACAAACTCAAAGCAACGCATAGTTTTCTACAGAGCCATGATGGAACTCCCGTCCATGCTCAGTGCCTCAAACAAACAACAGAATTACACACACACACACAATCCACACATGCTGTTTTAACTGTAATGTTGCATTTAAAATGTGTATGACTGTTCCAATCTATGAGTGTTTCAGTGTTTTCTTATTTGTCATAGTTTTGTTTTCCAAGGACCCCAGGAAAAGTAGCTGCTGCTAGCAGGATCTACTGGGGATCTAAAGAAACAAATTCCGGTGTGTGTGGTGTGTGTGTGTGTGTGTGCTTGTGTGTGTGTGTTGGAGATTGAGTTAACAGTGGCCAAGTAGCCAGATTAGGGATTAGCAGGCTGCTTTTTATATAGTCACGTTGTCCTTCTGCTTGTAACCACATTACACATTACACACACACACACACACACACACACACACACACACCTATCATCCAGTGCAGCTCAAAGCCCGGTATTTTATGGTTACCCTGAGCAGTATAGGCTATACATGAATTCCAGATCCTGGTGTGTTTGTGCAGGGCCGGATGAAATTCCACACCTCCGTACATGGCACTCAAAAGGATCTCTACCTACTACTGTATAATCTGTCGCAACGTCTTCTAGTCGCACTGAGTCTTCTTCTACTGCATCGTTTGTTTCCAAGGGAGACGACTGTCAAAGATCTGTTCTGTTGTTCTGACCTTGTCGTCTGGTACCAAGGTGACAATGTGAAATGTGGAAAATAAACACGCTCCTGGACTTCTAGGTTAACTATCCAAGGTATCGTTATATATTATACCGTTATATTATATCGTTATAAATTACACTCAAGTGTTTTCAGACTTGGTCAGAGTTTGCGCAGTTTGGTCGTCAATAGCAACCACCATGGCAACAAAAGGCACGAGCTAAAGCCTTCGGAATTAATCCGTTAATGAGACACCACGCGACCCGGACGACCTATCCCGTCTAAGCGAGCACCACGGAGTAAATGGACCATTTTTTTTATTCAAGTCCGTTCATTTATAACGCATTCGTAAATTATAAACGCACGCAAACGCACGGACACACACGCGCGCACACAGAGATACGTTAAAACCTGAAAATCTGCGTGTTGCGCCACAATCATGTAGCCTAACTGTGAGAGCGATCAAAACGTTGTAATACTGTCATAGCAACACTTCCAATACGTAAATATGCAGCAATTTAACATCGTATCGTATTTGGATAGGCAACATTAGCTATAGCATTTTAACAGCTTATTTCACAAAAACTAAATGGCCTAAAATCCTTGTGCCAGCCATTGATCTACCTGGTTTTGCATCACATTTGTGTGTAGGCTATCCAACTCACGTTGTCTGCAGTCTCTGCTTCCATACCTTCCAAACCGGAGAACCCAAGGACCTCTCCTCTTTCCGTCACTGCAATACAAATCCTCCCGGGAATACCCCACAGAACCAGTCCACGTTTATACCTCCTTGTCTCTCAGATAGGCGCACTATAACTTCCTCCTCCTTAATCATTAAGTTAAACGTTTTCCTCCCCGTTCTTAGCGCGCGCCTCCGAGGACTGCTGAAAGCCCTCTCGGTTGTTCTAGCGTCTGCATTCCACACCACACCGGCACTCCGAGTGGCGACGGAAACCCACGAGCTCACCCACCGGGAACGCTTCGTTCATTTCTGGCTGGGATGGTTGTACCTGCTGATGTGCAAGGCGTGGAAACTGGTCTCTATCTCGCGGAAACGCGCGGCTCGGGCACGATAACCGCTATAAAGGTGAGACGAGGGTTTAGAACGCGTCCAACGCTGTCACCATAGAGGATATTGGGTGTAAAAGAAAATCAGCCCTTCAGATATAAAAGAAGATATTGATATTTTCAGTTTGCTTCATTGTCGACGCCTACTAATGTATGAATGAAGGACAATAAAAAAAAAAAAAATGTTCGCTCAAACTATTGGAACTAGGATTTAGTAATCAAACAAAACATTTGAAGGCAGGGGCTTGTAGCGCAGTCAAATACCGCCCTCTGACGGATGATAAAGACTATTACAACTACTTGCAAAGCTATCATTAAAACAGTTCTCTCCCGTGCGTTGATTCTGCGAGTACTTGACTGACGATATAATGGCTAGTTTGAGAATGTTGCGCACGCTATCTCGGAAGGTGGCGTCTTAGCTATTATTATCAGCAAGTTTACTCAACAAAATAATATTCTTCAATACGTCTGTGAAAATGTGGTATAATGTAGCCTAAACAAGTACTTCTGGCCTTGGAGTAGCTTTTTTTCAGTTCTTAAGTTCCTCAACCGTCTCTGTCTGCTGGACGGTAGCAAAGCCAACAACCAGTGGTTTGGGTGGCTGAGGTCCATGACGATCTTTGTTGCTTTCTCATGGCGCTGTGTGCACTGGACTGACATCACCACCCACCGAAGAAGCTGCCGGCTCCACCCCAGGTGATTGTGGTAGGATCGTTTCAGGTCCTCAGCAATGTGTACACCATCAAACCTGATGCTTTCATCGACCCTGCGGATTTGTAGAAGACGTTCTCCTTTTAGTGTTTAAGGCGAGGTAACATTAGAGTTAAAGGGCAAATAACATTGACCTGTAACTCCCAAAATAGTTATGTTTTGGGGTTTTGTAACACATTTTCCATATATCAGTGCCATTTATCCCCTCTATATAATTAGAATGTATCTACTTGAAACTTTCCTTATGATATAATTGGAAATTACTAGCTCCGTATTTTTGAAAATTTAATACATCAGCCTCGAAGAACAAAAGCATCTGATCGTCCTGAGCAGCCAGACCCTTTCTGGTTGGCTCAGTATCTTCAGCCTCAAAGGGAGAGTAGAATGTGTTGAGTTCGTCTGGGAACAGTTCTAATGAGAACATAGATCAGTTTCCGGGGAAATTAACAGAATTGGACAGAAACATACAGTGGTAAGTGTGAACAGGAATTCAAGATGTTTCACGTTTTGTAGGCCTACAACAGTTGTTAATGTGGATACATACACCTTCCCAGCTCATACCCGAATCAGTCCTTAGATCTTTATGGAAGATCTTGTTTTATAACAGATTTGGCCTTACTTTATTCAAGTCATTTTTCTGTGAAAATGAAAATGACTGGTTTCCCTCTGTTGGAGGCATACTCAAAGTTCAAGAGCTTATTCTCCAGCACTTGTATGTTTGCAGAAAATTGAAGAATCTGCTAAATGTATTTTTATTTGTTTTGCACTTTTTTGGCTTCTACATGATTCCATGTGTGATTTAATAGCTTTTATATCTTCACTATTATTCTACAATGTGGAAAATAGTGAAAACAAACACCCTTAACAGAGTGTGTCCAAAAATGTTACTGGTACTGTATATTTGCATTTATCATGTTTGTGTGTTTGTGTTATTATAAAAAAAAACTCTTTACCTGTTTGGATTTATTTTATTAACATGTTTTTATCGTTGCAAACCCTACTGCAATCGATTCATGTCATTTACATTAAGTTCCTTCATTGGGTTTATTAATTTAGGATTTTATCTGTCTGATCTGTTTAAAGCATCTGAGTTTTTGGAAATAAAAGGACCCTGACCAAGCCAATTATGCCAAATCATTAGTAAGAAGTCGAATAAGGATTTAACTTCATATTTTAGCCAGCGAGAGATAAATTATCCTTATATCTGTCTACTGTGTACTTTCTGGGATGCCAGCCAGAATGTCAATCATCATCGACTGCGACTGGACTCCCGTGGGCCGTGTCCGGTTTCTGTTAAAGAGTTAAATCAGCTTTTCTCTGACTCAGAGCCGAGCCAAGGAATAATCCACTGTTTGCATATGGACAGGAGTGGTTGAGGATCAGTTTGAGGGTAGGGCGTGGTCACAGCTTGAACACTACCCTCACCAAGCTGGGGGACTGCCCATCAGGAAAAGTACCCATCAGGACAAGTACCCATGACTGCAGTGTGCAGTTCAGGGTGGGGCTAAATGTGGGCGGAGTCAAACATAACAAGTCTGTTGTTCACTGCAACAATATCAGTGGCTTGTCTCAAATATAGCATGAAGCAAAAAGTATTAAATCACGTGCTAGTACCACTTTCTATAATATTTCTTACGACCTTCATAAATGAAGTACATTTGTATTCAACAAGTGCCCCGCACAAACGCATATTTTTGCATTCAAAAATATGTGTGACTGTCAAACCTCAGATGGACAAAAAAAAACAGTGGGCAGGGTCAAACGTTAAAAGTCAGAGTCAAACGTTTGACTCCGCCCACATTGAGCCCGGCCCCGAACTGCACACTGCAGTCAGGAGTTTCTCCGTCAGGAAGTCAAGGATTCACACTGGCCTTCCAGCTACCTGACCTCGGTGATCAAAGGTGTTGAAAGACACATGTCATGTTTATTTATTGGAACATTCATTTTATTAGCGAGTGCAAATTAAACATAACTAAATGATTGGATTCATTTATAAAATGTATAATATTATATGTATGGCCAATTAATTAATCAGTCGATATGCATGACAGAAAATGGATATTAAAACCCAAATTTTCCAAATTATCGACCTGAAGTAGATGCTGTGCAGTCTTTCAGTGTAGAGATTACTAATTTTAGTCCAAGTCATTATCACATAAAAATGTTAAGTCATTAGTAACATTTCACAAATTTTGAATTAAACTTACAAGAACTATTTGAGCAAAAAAATGGCAGTGTTTTTACAGTGCAGCGACGATGGCCTTGGTTACCTCGACAGCTCTGTGGGCAATGCCTGTCATGACAGTTTCCCAGTTGTTTTGAATGTTTGAAATTACACAGTAATAAAAAATGTTATAGCGTTAAAACAATAAGATGATCCAAGTCACAGACAGGTAGACATAACAGACAGGAAGGAAAAAAGACTGGAATAATTGACAAGCAGGATGACGACATAATAACCACAGTATAGCGAATCGCACTGATATAAAAGCGTGTTATTAAATGACAGACATTTGAAAAACAAAGACTTCTCCATTATCATCAACGTCATCACGACCAGCAGAAATACCGTCACATTTTCATGTTGCCCTCCGTAAGATAACAGAAAGACAGAGAAGAGAATTAGAGAGAGAGAGGGAAAGACACCGTGGCAGAAAGAAGAGAAAAGGGAGAGAGAGAGAGAGGCTGAGGAAACATACTGCGTTGACTTGGCTGGATCAATTCTCTCCACAAAGGGTTGTATTTGGATGCAGGGATTTGTTCCAAACCAGCACAAACCAAACCCACCTGATTCAACTGCTGGTCTGGCTTGACAAATTTTATTCCCTGGTTGAAGCAAAACCCTGCACCCACAACTGCCCTTTGTGGATGAGGTATTCCACACCAATGGCTCGCTCCACAGAATCCCTGTTATAGCATTATAAACACGTATAATCATTGTATATACAGAGTAGTAGAGCAGGATGTAAAAGATGCATTCCGGGACTTTTGCAAATAGTCTTTTGAACCCCCCATTCTGGGCTGAACGTGTAATATTTTGTTCATATGTGCAAAACCTTTAAGTAGAATCAGTTCGTCAGCAAACAACAATGAAATTCCAAGTTCTGAAAGTGAGTGGTTCTGATGGCACGGGTCACACATCGGCATGTGTGACATATTGCACAATTTCCAGGGACCCGTTTTCATATCGACAGCGACACTGTTGTAACCAGCGACCAAAGATCCAGGAATGCATCCTTAGAGAGCTGCCGAGGATCCTTTATAGAGGGCTTGAGGAAGCCCATGGCAGTGTAGAAAGTGGGGGGGTCTTATTTACATTAGAAAAACACATCCATGGCAATGTGAAGAAAGTGGGGGGGTCTTATTTACATTAGAAAAACACATCCATAGCAGTGTCTGAGGCAGTGTGGCAGCAGTAGAGGCTACTCCTAGTATAAATCTGTATCATGTCTATTATACATCTAACATGTTCATAACATGGTTATTACATGTGTGATGTCATGGCAGTAGAGACAGACTCTTCCAGGCAACCCAGTGTGGTAGACCAGTTATTACATATTAATAACAAGTTTGTAGTAATCTGTAACAGGCGTACGAATAATAGGTCTGTCCTACAAAATGTTTGTCGGATCTGAAATACATTTTTATGTAACATCTGTATTATGTCTGGAAACTACATATGACATTTCTATGAAGTGTATAAAACAACTCTATGACCTGATTAGTGTATCCTGTAATAACAACAGTTATAGCTAGATTGGGGAACACCAGTCAGCCTGTGCGGCCGTGTTCAGTATCCAATGAACACAATGTTAGTTCTGCTACAGAGCTTTTCAACTCTGGTCCTGGAGGGATCAAAAACTTCTGGTTTCAGTTTCAACCTGGTAGTTAATTACACTCACCTGGTGTCCCAAGTCTGTATAAAACCCGGATTAGACAGATTATATGACAACCAGGGGTGTTTGGGCTCTCTAGTACTGCATTTGAATTGCCCTGTTTTAGTTGTTACTGACACTCTGACCCCGCCAATTGCTTGTAAACAGAGGGTCTTTGGTCATTGGCTATGTACTGATTGATTTAATGTGTCTGAGCATTGATTGTTTGTGCATTTTGTCCCATGACTACTGTCTGATCTACAGACTGCACCTTTAAAGATACCATCTGAAAGGTTAAAATAATATGAAATGGTTCTCTTCGGTAAGATGTTAGGTTTAGGGTTTTCTGGGATGTTCCAAGAATCCCACTTAGTATCTACTCTATACCATCATAGACATTGATCATATTCCATATGCCTCCTATTCTTGTACATGATTGGTCCGTCTATGGCTTTGAGTCTTTATGGCATATGATTGGTTAATAGGTCTCCTATCCTGATGTGTGATTGATTCGATTTTGGTCAAACAGATCATCTATAAACTCATCAAGAGCAATGATAAAATGCAATAATAATCACTCTCAGAATCATAACTAAAACAACATAACAAAAACAACATAACTAAAACAACATAACATATTGTGAATATGAATGCTGCATAACGACACTGAAAGAAAGAGAGATTGGAATGGAAGAAAGTAAATGTACCTCGTCTCATGTAGCAGTCAGGAAGGAAAGGAGGGGAGGGAGGCTGGTTGGCAGGGTGTAGAAAGGAAGGGCTTTGCACGTGCATAGCATTTAGGCCACTGGCATATCAACAGACCAGGTGTTCTGTGACAGAACTGAAACTCAGGTCCCCTGGGTCATTGGCTTAAAATAAAAATGGCAAAATAATAATAAAATCAAAAGAAAAACAGTGTTTATGACATTCATCTTAGTTCCACCCTAGAACAACAAACACCAGGGCTGTGCCTACTGAAGTTACCCAGCATTTTCTGGACTATAGGGCACCTAACATAGTACTGTCTGTTATTAAATACTCAGAAGAACATTCTAGACCAATCCTGGCCATGGGGACACACAGGGCAGAACATTCTGGTCTGGTTATCAACACATCTTTAGGCCATTGACTCTGAATCAGCCAATGAAACATGCACCACATCTAGGTCCCCAAGACCATTATACACAAACATTGACCTTATATGCTTAACCAATACTCTTAAACAGGAACAACTGTCACATGATAATCCATCTAAAAAGTCCAACCCGGTTTATAAAACAAAAATACGATTAGCGATCAAGTGTAGCCCAACAGCAGATGGGGATTGGTGGTGATATGTCTGAGATAGGAAGCGGTGATTTCTGAGATAGGATGAGGTGATGTCTGAGATAGGATGAGGTGATGTCTGAGATAGGATGAGGTGATGTCTGAGATAGGATGGGGTGATGTCTGAGATAGGATGAGGTGATATGTCTGAGATAGGATGAGGTGATGTCTGAGATAGGATGGGGTGATGTCTGAGATAGGATGGGGTGATGTCTGAGATAGGATGGGGTGATGTCTGAGATAGGATGAGGTGATGTCTGAGATAGGATGGGGTGATGTCTGAGATAGGATGAGGTGATATGTCTGAGATAGGATGAAGTGATATGTCTGGGATAGGATGAGGTGATATCTGAGATAGGATCAGGTGATATATCTGAGATAGGATGAGGTCACGGTTTAAGTGTGTCCTTGGAGGAGCGCGGCCATTTGAATGGGGTAGTCACATGACCACTGTTTAAGACCATTTAAAACTAAATATAGATGAACTAATAGCATTTTAATATGGTAATGGAATCTGACTGCTTGGACCAAACTCTGAAATAACTGAAGGATAGAAAACAATAATAACACTAAATAATCATTATTATAACAACTACAACAACACTAAATAAACATCATTATATTGACAGTAACACTAAATAATTATTAGAACAATAACACTACTCATCAGTATATCAATAACACTAAATAATCATCAATATAATACCATGAAATCACTACCATTGTCTTGATTACTATAAGAATAACACTAAATCATCATCATCAACATAATAACAACACGATTAAATCATCATCATTATTATAACCAATGGCACCCTATTCCTACATAGAGAACCCAGTGCCATTTGGGATTCAGAAACGTTTAGAGACACTCCCTTAACAACAGCTCATCAGAAACGTTTAGAGACACTCCCTTAACAACAGCTCATCAAATCAAACTCTTAACCTGAACCATTATATACTATCCTAACCACAGATCTAGGGTCAGCCCTAACCACAGATCTAGGGTCAGTCCTAACCACCGATCTAGGGACAGTCCTAACCACAGATCTAGGGTCAGTCCTAACCACAGATCTAGGATCAGTCCTAACCACAAATCTAGGATCATTCTTAACAACAGGTCTAGGATCAGTCCTAACCACAGATCTAGGATCAATCCTAACAGATCTAGGATCAGTCCTAACCTGAAAAATACTCATCTAACTAAAAATAATATTATGGTAATTCCACTAGTAGGATAATACCTAACAGCTTCAGACCACCACAATTTTAAATTCAGAACACTGGGTGGCACTGATGACATCACCTGTCTTCAGCTTTGGAATGCTGTGTGAGACAGATGACATCACCTGTCTTCAGCTTTGGAATGCTGTGTGAGACAGATGACATCACCTGTCTTCAGCTTTGGAATGCTGTGTGAGACAGATGACATCACCTGTCTTCAGCTTTGGAATGCTGTGTGAACAGATGACATCACCTGTCTTCAACTTTAAAATGCTGTGTGAGACAGATGACATCTCCTGTCTTCAGCTTTAGAATGCTGTGTGAGACAAATGACATCACCTGTCTCCAGGATACTTAGTGACACAGATGACACTGTCATGACTGAGGCAGCTGATTACATCATCACATCATTCCACATGAGTTAATCTGCCCCCCAAGTGGCATTCTGCTCTCTAGGTAAAAGCCCACTGGGCTCTGGTGAAAATGTGTGCAATGCTGGGACCAGGTTCTAACTAGTGTACTATATAGGGAATAGGGCCCTGGTCTAAAATAGAGCACAATCCAAAGGAATAGGGAACTATTTTGGAGGCAGCATTAAACAGACTCTTCAAAAGAGGCAATGATGTTGACCCCACAGACACCAACCCAAACCAGGGTGTGCATCAAAAAGAAAAGAAGGTTTCAAGAAGAGTGTAGTATTTCAATGGTTAAAATCTTAGCCATCCTTCTATTCTGACATTGCATTAGGCCACTCCTTCCCTTTGACTTCCTATGACATCACCAACCCTCGCCTCCAGTCTCCATATGTCATCTGGACGTTTTCATCTGATTGGCTGTGGGTGTGTAGAGGTATCGGTAGATGGCGTAGTAGTGGATGCCGGCCCCCATGGCAACGAAGAGATGCCATATCGCGTGGGCAAATGGGACGAGGCCGTCACTCTTGAAAAACACCATGCCCAGGCAGTAACAGGCCCCGCCAACTAGCAACTCCCACAGCCCCTCACGATCCGGCTACAGCAGGAAAACAGAAAGGGGGATCTATTGGATAAGTCAGGCAAAATAAATCATTATAGTGTGCTTATTACCCTGAAGTCTACATGCTTGTTTTGTTTCCCTGAATACTGTCTTAAAGTGTCTTAATAATTTGTGACCCAAACCAATGCAAGGAAATATGGTCTGAATTTAGAAAAATACTAAGTAGCATGTGTGTGTAAACGATTCCTGAACAGAAATTACATTACGTGAGTAGTAAGTTCAGATTAGTTATATGTCGTGGAGCTCCGCCCCCTAGAGGGGCTTTAGCTCCTAGTGGTTATATGTCGTGGAGCTCCGCCCCCTAGAGGGGCTTTAGCTCCTAGTGGTTTACCCTGGCCGCTTCAGCGCCGTACTGAAAACTCATTATGCAAGATGTGACAGCCAATCAGGGCACGCCTGCCCCTATATAGGACCCGTGAGCCCAGAGAACGCCGTCCCTTTTTATTCAGCAAACGCTTGCTGAGTTCTACTGATTATTTATTTCTATTGCTTCAGCCTGAGAATGTTTGTCGTCGGCATTCTTTAGTTCGACGTCTCATCATGAAGAAACTTGACATTGCGCCGACCTGTCACCGGATCAGGACCCGCACCGTTCGTGTGTTTCCTGCCTGGGAACGGCTCACGCTCGCGAGGGTCGAGAGGGCAAACTTGTATAGAGGGCAAACTTGTAGAGAGGGCAAACTTTTTCAAACAGGAAGTGGACGTCTCCGCCGTGTTGAATTCCAGCAGCGACGACGACGAGATGTCTGAGGAGGAGATGTCTGAGGAGATGTCTGAGGAGGAGATGTCTGACGACGAGATGTCTGAGGAGGAGATGTCTGAAGAGGAGATGTCTGAGGAGGACGCTCCCACGCAGGACCTGACTCCACTGAGTCAGAAGGACCCGCTCCCTTCCCATGTGGGTTGTGGTGGCGGGTCTCGTGCTTCTCCCTCTCTCCGAGGAGAACTAGATGACGACCTCTCTTCTGCTGCTTCCCTCCCCCCCCCCTCTCCGCGTGGAGTTTGCGGGCATGATTGTGAGAGCAGCGCTACGTATCCAGCTGCCCCTGCCTCCACTGCCGACGCTGAAGGAACCTTCCGACATATCCTTCGGCTCCTGGGCGGAACGTGTCAAACCGGTGGACTCCCCTGTGTCTGAGATCCGCAGTTTTAAAGCAGAGGGTTTGCCGAGGGTTCCTGGTCCGCTCCAGCCTCCGCCAGAGCTCCCGTGAAATCCTATGCCACCTTCACCAGGGTCGACGGTAGGCAGACTCCCATCAGCTCAGCCACCCCTCCTTTAGAGTCTGAGTTGGCCGCGCATTTCCTGCCTTCCTGGGGCTGGTCGGGGAAGAAGCCTGCCCTACCATCCACCAAGGACCGCTACACGGGGCAGTTATGGGATAAAGTCGACGTTTTGGGATCACAGGCCCTGGCCGCGGCAAACAACGTTGCTCTCCTCGCGTCTGCGGCTTCCCACATTTTAAGCCGTTCACCTGCTCCGTCGTCACATGACGTTGAAGAGGTAGCGGGTAATCTAAAGGCTATTCTCCATCTTAACCAGGCTCAGACGGTTTGCACCGGACGCGCAGTGGCTTCTTCCGTGGTCGGACACCGTCATCTGTGGCTGTCTCTCTCCTCCCTACGCGACACTGATCGCGCACCCCTCCTGAACGCACCACTGTCCCAGGAGGGCTTATTCGGCGACGCCGTTCACACTCCCATAGCTTCTTTCAAGAAGACAGATGAGGGACGGAAGGAGCTATCTCGTCACCTCCCCCTGGCTAGCCGCTCTACCCATTCGGCCTCATGATCCTCTGCTCATTGCCCGGGCTCCTCTGCTAAACGACGCCAGCGCCGCCAAGTCTCTGCTGCCGCCTCTTCTTCTGCCTCGGAGCCTCCTCCTCCTACTGCCGCGGCTCCTGCTCCCCCTACCGTGCCACGCACGCAACCCGCCCCCAGACTGGATACTCCGTGGCCGTCTAAGAGACCCAGACCGTCCTGACTAGGAGTGGAACTGGCTGCGAGCGGCAACATTGCCCTCACGGCCCCCGTCTCTTCCTCCATCAGCAGAGTAAGGGCCGAGTCTGACGGCGTCGCAGATTCAGCCCAACTATCTTTTCCTTCCAATAAACAAGCTGAACTTTGCTTGGGTGTAAGTTGTGCTTTTGTGCAGACTCAGGCGGTGTCTGAGCCTGTTAAATCACTTGTACCTTTTGCATGCCCTAGTTTGCCTCCATCGGTGGCTATTAGAGACTCACTCGCCTTCAGTGAAACGTTCGCTTATGCAAATGCCGGGCTCCTCTCTCTCCCGCCGTTCACGGGATACAGAGAGTCCTGAGAGTTCACTTGGTGTTACAGACGTAACCGTGGTGGCTTCTCAACCCGCTCGCTATGACAGGATCAAACGCCAGGTAACGTCGCCGGCTCTCGCCTCCGTCTCGCTACCTGTTCCTTCTGATCACCTCATTCCCGTCTGCACTACTCGGCGTCTCCTTAGCAACGCGTCCCCACTCAGCAACGCGTCCACGTATGCAAATGCCGGGCTCCTCTCTCATTCAGGTTCCTAAGAGTGAGAGCACGGTGCCTATTGTACAGTGGGATGGCTCTGTGGTTAGAGCGCTCGGCTCTTGTTCAGTAGACCCGGGTTCGCCTCCTGATGCGGCTACAATTTTTTCTCTCCCTGCCCTCCTTGGGCCGTGTCTTTTCCTCTCTGGTTGAGCTCAGCGGCAGTAAGGGCAGAGAGGGAATTCAAACGTTTCCTGACCAACGCCCCCCAACTTCATGCTTTTCCTCTTTCAGAGCGTTATTGGGAGTGGCGTCATCACTGTACCATGTCAGCCTGGCTCGATCGAACGATCAGACTGGGTTATCTAATTCAGTTTCGCTCAGCTCCACCCCCCTTCTCCGGGATAGTGGAGACGGTGATGTCATCGCCAACAGAGTGTCTGCTCTACTGTCGGAGGTGACGGAATTGTTGAGCAAAGGAGCGATCTCAGAGGTCCAGGAGGATTTCAGACAGGACGGTTTTAACTCCCGTTACTTCCTGGTTCCCAAGAGAATGGGAGGAGTGAGGCCTATCTTGGATTTGTGCAATCTGAATGCGCACGTAGCCAAACGACCGTTCCGTATGCTCACCACCAGTCGCCTGTTAGAAGCCTTCCTGCCGGGAGATTTCTGTTCGAGCATAGACCTCAAGGATGCTTACTTCCATGTCCCAATTGTTCGCAGACACAGGAAGTTTTTCCTGTTTGCCTTTCAGGGCAAGGTATACGAGTATACGAGGATCCCATTCGGCTACGCTCTAGCCCCACGCACCTTCTCCAAATGTCTGGAGGCGGCACTGGAGCCCCTACGCAGAGAGGGCATCAGGATTCTGGCCTATCTAGACGACCTCCTGATTCTAGCGTCGTCCCTGGAATTGGCCAGGACGCATACTGTCCGAGTGGTGTCCCTTCTCACGCGACTGGGTCTCGCGGTGAATTGGTAAAAGAGCGCCACCCCAGCAGGTTTTTTTACCTGGGTCTGGTCATGGACATGCGCTCAATGAGAGCGCGCATTTTCGGACACACAGGCTCTCGATCTGCTCTCTGCCCTCAACCTGTGCCAGTTCGGACCATCATGTCCCTGCTGGGCATGATGGCTGTAGCGCACGCAGTAGTCCCCCTGGGCCTACTGCACATGCGCAGCCTACAGGCCTGGTTCGCTCGTCAGCGGGTCGACCCAGTACGTCATCGGAAACGGACTTTGTCTCTGCCAGCTCACCTGCGAGGGGACCTGGACTATTGCAGAGACCCTTTGGCGCTCTCTCAGGGCGCTCCTCTGGGCAGGGTGTCAGAGTGCGTTCAGGTTTTCACAGACGCCTCTCTTCACGGATGGGGCGGTGTGTGCCGGGGTCAGGCTGTTCTGAGGTGTGTGGCCTCCCGGCCCTCGCCACATCAACCTGCTGGAACTGGACACGGTCTTATTGGTGCTGACGCACTTCTCAGACCTAGTCAAGGGCCGCGATGTCCTGATTCGCTCAGACAACTGGGCCATGGTTGCTTACATCAATCGCCAAGGGGGGATCAGGTCTCCTGCTCTCCACCGGTTGGCGATACATCTTTGGCTATGGGCGCATGCCCACCTCCGCTCCCTGACTGCGACTCACATTCCGGGCCCTCTGAATGTGGGAGTGGACATGATGTCTCGGGGTGGCCTTCATCATAACGAGTGGCGTCTCCATCGTCATCGTCTCCCTCATCTGGCAGAGGTTTGGGGAAGCCCAGGTGGACCTATTCGTGTCTAGACAGAACACACACTGTCGCCTGTGGTTCTCCCTGTCCCAGACAGATCGCCCCCCTCTGGGGGTGGAGGCGTTTGCGCACCACCCCGGCCTCCTTTACGCATTTCCCCCGCAGCGATGCATAGCGCGTCTGCTAGCTCGGATCAAGGCGGAAGGGCTTCGGGTCATCCTAGTGGCGCCTGATCGTCCTGCGGCTATCTGGTATCCAGATATGATTCAGTTGCTGGCGAACTGCCCGTGGACGAGCCCTCCCAAGCGGAGGGCTCGATCCTACACCCTCCATCGCTGTCAGGAACTCTCAGGGTCTGGCCCCTGAGCGGGACAGGCTTTTGAATAGAGGTCTGTCCGCTGTGGTGGTCTGCACCATCCAGGGTGCTAGGGCAGCATCCACGTCCAAGGTGTATTCCACCCGCTGGAATATGTTTGTGCTGTGGATGCTGTGGTGGTCTGCACCATCCAGGGTGCTAGGGCAGCATCCACGTCCAAGGTGTATTCCACTCGCTGGAATATGTTTGTGTCGTGGTGCACACAGAGGTCCTCGGACCCTTCGTGTAGTCCTGTGGAGGAGATCCTGTCATTTCTGCAGTATCTCTTTGATATGGATAGGTCTCCTTCGACCATCCGTGGATACGCATCGGCCATCTCTGCGTGTCATGAGGGCTTCCGCCATTTCCTTTTAAGTACGTGCCCTCTGTGCCCGATGGCCAGGCTGGGCGCTCCGCAATGGGACCTTGCTAAGGTGCTGGGCGCTCTCTGTGAGCCTCCATTCGAGCCCTTGCAGCAGTGTTCTCTTAAGTTTCTCTCCCTTAAGACTGCCTTACTCATCGCTTTGTGCTCTGCTAAGCGAGTAGTTGATCTCCGTGCGCTCTCGGTGCGCCCAGGCTGCCTGGCTATCAGAGAGGACCCCAGCTGTTTATTTGCTTTTTCAGATTCCCGGGTGGGTCGTCCGCTTTCTAAGCAGCGTCTCTCCCACTGGCTTTGTGGCTGCATCACTTTGGCCTATGGGGCGTCTGGTTCTGTCGTTCCGGAGGGTCTCCGTGCACACTCCACGCAGGGTGTTGCTGCCTCATCTGCCCTTTTCCACGGGGTCAGGGTGGATGACATGGTTTGTTTCTATTTACTGGACGTGTCTCCTTCATCCCTTGTTCATTCAGTTCTCAGTGCAGCTGCCTGAGATCTCTGAATTTTGCTAGGGAATCTCAAGCTTTGGCTTGATTGCCTTGAATCTCTTCTCTAACAGTACAGAATTCCGCAGCCTGCTTGGTTCAGTGGTATTATCACTGCCTGCCAATACACTTGGTGTGGGTTCGCCTCCTCCTCAGGGCTTTCCTCATATTTTCATTTATTTTTTGTATCCCCATGCCCCTCATCTCGTGATGTGTGGTGCGTGAGTGTTTTTTTGTTGTGCTTATGTGGAACGGATACGTTTCCCTTTCGCTTGAGCTCAACATCCCTTCTCCCTGGGGTGGCCTATGCGTTCATAGGCCTGCTCTGAGGGAGGATTTCCATCATTAACGCATTCGGTCATCCCTTCTGTGACCTCGTCAGCTATCGGGGATATTTTCGTCTTGGGGTTTTAGGGGACGGTTTCTACTGGATCCTGCGAGCCGTGCTGGTTGGTCCGGCAGGGAGTACATCCTTGCCTCGCTCGCTTCACCGTGAACCACTAGGAGCTAAAGCCCCTCAAGGGGGCGGAGCTCCACAGCATATAATGTTAGTTACCGGGAATGTAACTCCGGTTATATGAGTGGAGCGGAGCCCCCTAGACCTGTTGCCATGCCATCCCACGAGTTATGCTGAATAAACTCAGGAGGGCGTTCTCTGGGCTCACGGGTCCTATATAGGGGCAGGCGTGTCCTGATTGGCTGTCGCATCTTGCATAATGAGTTTTCAGTACGGCCGCTGACGCGGCCAGGGTAAACCACTAGGAGCTAAAGCCCCTCTAGGGGGCGGAGCTCCACAACATATAACCACTAGAAGCTAAAACCCCTCTATGGGGCTCCGCTCCACTCATATAACCGGAGTTACATTCCCGGTATTCCCGGTTGCTAGGCAACCTTTGACGCACGAGCGAGGAGAGAGCTAGCAGCGATAGCTAACTATTTGTTTAAAAAGTACGTCATTTAACTAACGCTTTGGTCGGTATAAATTAATGAAATATACACTGGCAAACGGTTTGTTGAGGATCCCCGATCACTGGGTGGACGGCAAAGGATTTCTTACTTGTACATTCTCGGACTCAGCGGTGGTCAACTCCTTCACCATCAACTAGCTAGCTGTTTTTTTTTTTACTCTCGACCACAGGAGAGAGGCTTTGTGACCGCGGTGGTGAGCTCACTGGTTGCGTCGAGCTCACTGTGTCGTCAAGTTGAATGGAAGCTTGGAATGGATTCTTGGATTCTGCACACTGGGTTTTTGTTTTGGGACTGACCAAGTTTTCTTTGTTCATTATTTTGTGTTCAAGGGGATCCCGACTTTAACATGTATGAGAATTATTAGGTATTAAACTCTGGTACGAGGTTCATAATAATTATTGTATACACATCCAAAATTATTTGCAACGTTGTAAAAAATCAAAGATCAAGAAATGCTGTAGTTTGTCCCCTTGAACGGATAACAGCACTGAGCCTTTCCCAATATTTTTTATGAACCTGGAGATGACATTGCAAGGGATCTTAGACTATTTCTCCATGCAAAACCTTTCAAGATTTATAAGATCCTTCGGCCTAGGCTTAACTGCCGTCGTCAATTTATAGCGCATGTTTTTCATATTGATTCACATCCAAAGATAGCCATTTCTGCTACACACCCAAACGGACAGAAACTCAGGTAAGGCAACACATATTTCCAACATAGCTTCATGATGTAACGTCAGGCTAATGACCTTGATGTGAAAACCTGTAAGTCCAAGCAGTCCAGCAATCTAGTTAGTTACTGAGTTTCTTACCATGGACAAGATGACCAAGGCAGGGAACACTCCCATCACCGTGTAACAGATGAGCTCCATCAGCTTATACCTGTAGAGGGAAAAACAGAGGAGGCCATTAGATACAGGACTAAATCATAATTAGGGTGGAGAGATAGAAGGTCTACAGGACTAAATCATAATTAGGGTGGAGAGATAGAGGGTCTACAGGACTAAATCATAATTAGGGTGGAGAGATAGAGGGTCTACAGGACTAAATCATAATTAGGGTGGAGAGATAGAGGGTCTACAGGACTAAATCATAATTAGGGTGGAGAGATAGAGGGTCTACAGGACTAAATCATAATTAGGGTGGAGAGATAGAGGGTCTTATGTTAAGTAAGGGTCAGGTATTTATGTTAAGGGTCAGGTATTATGTTAAGTAAGGGTCAGGTATTTATGTTAAGTAAGGGTCAGGTATTTATGTTAAGGGTCAGGTATTTATGTTAAGTAAGGGTCGGGTATTTATGTTAAGGGTCAGGTATTTATGTTAAGGGTCAGGTATTTATGTTAAGTAAGGGTCAGGTATTTATGTTAAGGGTCGGGTATTTATGTTAAGTAAGGGTCGGGTATTTATGTTAAGGGTCGGGTATTTATGTTAAGGGTC
>JACXGI010014790.1:0-18471 GCA_016801175.1 Esox masquinongy | reverse complement strand
GCCTGGGGGCGTCCGTCGGGGGGGGGGTACTGTCACGTCCCCGCCTCCGCGAGCGCGCAGCAGAGGGCGCCCGCGCCCTTGAGTCTCAGTGCACACCAAAGCACACACCTGTCACCAATCACCAAATCACACACCTGTCCCCAGTCACCTCATCAGCACGCAGATTTATACAACTCCCTGCCACTTCTCCCCTGCCAGACCAATGGTTCATGTTTACATGCCACATCTAGCGTTCTCCAGTTTCTCGTCCTGCCTATCCGTGCACCGACCGATCGCCCGTTCCCGACTAATCTGCCTGAGCCCTGCCTGTACTTCTGTTGTCCGCCGGTATTCTGACCTCTCGCCTGTCCCCGACTACTCTGCCTGCTCCCTGACTGTACTACTGCCGCCAGTCCGTGTACCGACTCTCTGCCCGTCCCTGACCACTCTGCCTATCGCTCGTCTGCCCCTTCGCCGCCGTTACGTTAAACGCCTTACCTCCCGTCCCCGTCCACACTACCTGCCCTTTTCCCACTCGCTCCCAGTCCGCGATTGGATCCTCACCCGTGCCCCTGACAAATTTATTTAGACAAATTATATAATAAGTGTGTGAGTGGATGTGAATGTAATTGAATGCAATTGTCAACTGAGCATAAAGAAAAACAAGAAATAATTAAGAAAAAGTGTTCAAAATTAACGGTCAACTCTGAAACCCCGCATTGTAGGCTACTGGTACTGTCTTTGATGGATAGGTGTTGGTGCCTCTACCTCGTCAAGAAGAACATTTATATATTCAGCTCTGAATGCTTGTTTTCTCTTGCCTTCCATTTTTATTTCAAACAATTAGAATGGATTTTTCCAACTAGGCTTTATATTCCCAGTTAACCAAACATGTGTTGATTGCTATGTGATTTAAGTAACATATATTCTATATAGCTACTAGAGGAACTGATAATTTGATTTCCGGAGATATGACTTTGATTGGCTGAAGTCCACCTAACTGGTTGGATATAAAGTTTCATCCACCCTAAATTTCACTACTTCTTTGAGTTTTCCATTTCCCTATTGATGCCTAAGTATGTGTAGACTACATCGGCAGTGATATTATATGCTTCTGGGAAGTAATCAAGCTCTATCGAAATGCAATAGTCTATATTTTAAAACATATTCATGGCCTAATTCCATTCCAAACCCCAAACATGGCCTAATTCTATTCCAAACGACCATAACGTGGCACTTACAATGCATTTTATAAAGAGCGACGTACGTGATGGTTTGGGGAAACAGGCGTAAGTCTGTCGTAACAAAGTCCATCTTAAGGTTTTGTGCATCGTTGAACCGTTGTAAGTGCCACGTTATCGGGAAACCAGACCCAGGTTTGGTAAGAAGTGGGAGAAATTCCATTAAAAAAAAGTGGCAAAGACCTATTAGTGTCTATAGGAGACATTATTAGGAGACTTTTTTTGCAATTGCACTAATTCCTTTTGAATTTAGTTTTTCTATTAAACGCATGATGTCCTCTAATGCAACATACAGAATTGGTAACTACAAACCTGTTATGTCAGATGGTTCTGATTAAATTAAAATTTGATCCTGAACACAAAAAATAGATAAAGGGCTGCTTGAAACGCCATGTGCAATTATCTCTTTGTCTCTGTCTCACCGGTGGGGGCTTCTTGCGGAGGCTGAACACCCTTGTGTCCCCCAGGCTGAGGGAGGCGATGGTGGGCTGGAGGCCCAGCGCTGCCTCATCATCGCTGTGCCAGCCTATGCTATCCTTGCAGTTCCTGTACAGGTTACACAGCAGGGAGTTGAAGTGGTGGCCACTCTCCTTCTCTACTGCGATGCGCAGGGTGACAAGCAACGGGTGCCACTGAGGGAGGGAATGGGGGAGATGGTCAGACAAGTGAGGCTTACACAATACAGTCTAAGTATTTGGACAGTGACATATCCAAACAATGTACCATTAACACCAAGGGAAACACTGCGGGGATCAGAAGAATGTGGCTAATTGGGGGGGGTTGCGGTATGTTCCATTTTGTTTTAGTAGCTCTCATAGCTAAAATGTTTGGAGAACCTGCAGTAGATGTGCATGCATCTATTCACAGCTCTTGATTATTTTCCGTAACAGTTGTGATTAACTGTCAGCTCAAGACATAAATAAATAAACCGTACCTCAGATATTAAATTTTGCTCCTAAATGCATTTGTGCGCGCTTCAATTTTTCAATTTAGGAGCACGTGTTCATTGTAAAAAAAGAGCCCTTGTGAGCATTCTCGGCTTCAGCCACCGTAAAGGTTTTCCGTGGTCTACCATTTCACTGATTTTAGCACGCCTAATGTTTTGGATAGGATTCTGATCGATTTATTCAGATTTTATCTGCGTCATGCTTGATTTGCACTGACACTTCTTTGGTCCTCATGTTGTCAGACACCAGCAACAGACTCCAAATGCCAAGCTTAGAATCAAGATAAGACATTAACAGCTCTCTTGTACCTGCACTAATGATGCAAACACCCTTGCCCAACAAAAAATAGCTGTGAAGCCCACTGTCAAAATATTTCTGATCATCCCAATATACAGATGTAAATATCCTGGAATTAAAGCTGAGTCTGACTTTAACCTCATGATCATTATATCATTTCAAAGCCAATGTTCTGGAGTGCAGATCCAACATGTGTGTCACTGTCCAAATACTTATGAACTGTCCTACTCCAGGTTAATGTGTTGGGGTCGATGGCTTGTGGTCATGATGTGTGGTTTTCAGTATGCACACAAACATAGAACCATACAAACAGTAACAACCTACATCCACATGCTTGAAGTTACAAGATACATTGACAAGTCCTAAAGCTGTCAACAGATATACACTGAAGGTCAGAGAATAGATTAGACTCAACTTTATTGTGATTGAACAAGTACAGTACAACAAAATGCAGTTAGCATCTAACCAGCAGTGCAAATAGAAGAGGCTAGAAAAGTATTAAATATATGTATGTTACAAGTGGAATGTATAGATGTGCAAAGAAGGCAAATGCAGTTCAAAGGGAAATACTAAATGTGCAATTAAGGCAAATAGGAGGGCAGAAAATGTACAAGTATTAAGTATAGTGTATATTAAAAGTGGGATAAAGAGTTGTGCGGGTACAAATGTCAATTCTAAATGGCATTCTAAATGTGCAATCGAGGCAAATTGAAGGAGTAATGTAGTATGTGCAGAGATAGCAGCAATGAGGTCCCGAGGTAGACATGTATATGTAACAACTGTAAAAATGCAAGTATGATGGCAATTCTAAATATGCAATGAAGGCAAATTGAAGGTGCAAGGTGGCATGTGCAACTGAAATGCAGGGATAGCAGCAGTGAGGTTCCAGAGGTAGACACGTACCTGTAACAACTGAAACCATCCTAATAAGACTTTGCAAGGCAGTGTCAGAGTCAGGTAGTACAAAGGGAGTAGTGCAACAAGGTCCCTGAGAGGTGGGGGGTGGTATGGTTAGTGATGGGTCACAGAGTTCACAGGGTTGAATCCCAGACGACACATCTGCGGTGGATAGTCTGAGGTGGGGGTTGTCTGGGGGGAGTTCAGCTTTAATGGCTGGCTCTATGTTGTCCCTGTCGAAGCGTGTGTAGAATCTGTTTAACTCGTCGGTGAAGGAGACATCGCTGGCTGTGGGGGTAGGGTTCTTTGGCCGGTAGTCTGTGATGGCTTGGATGCCCTGCCACATGAGTCGGGGTTCGGAGTTGTTGTTGAAGTGCTCCTCAATCCGCAGTTTGTGGTCATTTTTAGCCATCTTGATGCCCCTTTTCAGGATGACCCTGGATGAGCTGTAGGCCCCCACATCGCCGGATCTGAAGAAGCGTCACGTGCCTTCAGCAGTTGTTGGACCTCTCTGTTCATCCACGGCTTCTGGTTGGGGAAGGTCTTTATTAGTTTATGGGTGGTGACATTGTTGATGTAATCCAGAACGGAAGAAACTTATGTTTCAATGTCCGTATGGGAGTCAAGGGTGGCTTGAGTGGCAAACAAACTCCAGTCTGTGTGTTGAAACTGATGCTGTAGAAGTGAGTCTGACCGTTCTGGACAAACTTTGACTGTCCTCACTGATGGTTTCACACGTTTAATGAGGGGTAAATACATTGGACATAGGAACATTGAAAGATGACCAGACTTTCCCCGGTGGAGAGGCTTTGTAAGCCTCCGGAATATTTGTATATACATGGCCCAGTGTATTGTCTCCTATGGTGGAGCAGGAGACATTTTGGTGGAATTTGTGAAAAACAGTTCAGATTTGAATGGCTGAAATCCCCTGCAATCACCAAAACACCATCTGGGTTTTCTGTCTGCTGTTTGCTATGGCAGCCTGCAGTTCTTTCATTGTTAGTTAAGCATTAGCATCCGGGGGTATGTAGACCTCAGTAACAACAACTCCTGAGGCAGGTAAAAAGGCCTGCACCTAATCATCAGGTATTCCAGATTGGTTGAGCAGTGACTCCCGGTTAAGTTAGTGTTTGAATGTTGATGTTTTGTTGACATAAATGCACAGCCCACCTCCTCTGATCAGAGTCCTCTGCCATCCGATCAGCTCTGTAGATGGTGCACCCTTCCAGCTCAGAGAGGTAGACAGCCTCCAATTGTTAAAGACTAGAAGCTGCTTTGGTGACATCGATTATGTCACTGCAATATATTGTCAAAATACACATCTTTTTAACTAATTCAGCAACAGGGGTTTATATTTTCCTCACACAAATTTCAAAAATACTATCGATCCAAGGTAGTAATTTCAAGGCAATTTCATGTATGGGTTCTAGAGTATAGCATTTAGCTTTTCTTTGCATTAACCAATAATAAAAAATCTCAGTGATGTCTATAATACTTAAACCTGACAGTCATTGAAAAAATGCTTGATTACATAGGGTGCAGGGGAGTGCTATCCCATCAGGATGTACTTCAACAAAATGTCACAGTACTTCCACAGTCATATATCTGCACAGTGTGAACAGTAAATGCAGCAAACAGAAATCATGGAGTACTCCTTTATGTACATCATTCTGATGGAACCCCAGTTTGTGCCATCAAATAAAAAAAAGTCTGCTCTTAGTGAAGCTGGTCACCTAATTAGACCTGGTTCCAGCTCATTGGCCCCTGAGTATTTCTTTGTGTCTATAGGAAGCCATCAAGGACTTTTTTTTTTTTATTTTTTAACAGTGAATGGTTGAAAAGAAAAACCTTGACTATTATGTTGGAAGTTATGACGCAAATAAAACCCTATCAGCACTGGACCAGGCGTTTTAGAGATAGATGCCAAGCTGTTGGCTGAGGTACACATCATTACCATAATACATCAAATAGAAAATCAATCACAAACATCACGTCCTGTTAAATACAGTATATAAAATGAACATCATGCAGTTCCATACCTGGGTGTTGGCTTCCATAGTGGAGTGGGCATACGTATACGGCACTTCTCCATACCAGCAGGTCAACCTGGGTTCCTCATAGGCCTCACCTAAACACACACAAGTTCATGTAGGAACACCTTAGGTAGCCTGTGCCCTTGAATAGCCAAGCCATCGGCGGATATTACGTACACACCTGTACAAAGACGCAGGCACTCACCCACAGAGCCACCCACTCGCTGTGCACACAAACGCACAGCAACCACATGCCCAATCCAACAGAGCTGCTTCACAAGCTCTCCGCAGTCAGGGACAAGTGAACAAGCTGGCTATCGGTACAGTATTTGGATCGAGGCAATTGGACAAAAAAGATGAATCATGACAAGTTGGAATGGTTTGGCTGTAACTAGAATAGTCCAGTGATATATAACCCAAATAAGGCCAGTAAACAAAAGCTATTTCCATTCAGATCTTAGGAACATCATTGGAATGGTGATGTTTGTGTGTAATCGATTTCCTGAATGTATTTGTCAGATATAATTGCACTTCGCCTCATTGATGCTACATGTACAATTTGTCTACCGATCCCCAAAGCAATTGTCAAGCAATTAACCCCCCCCCCAAAAAAAATCACCACTCAGCCATAAAAAGTGGATTGTGTGTGTAACAGATGACCTTACTCAGATGAAAAAGGCCATGTGTCTGGATAGTGAATAGAATGATCGGGCAGAGCTTGTTGAAGTGAGGGTCTGCTGCATAGCATTAGATGGATTACTTCTTCGGGTTATCCTTCCATAACTGGCTTCCATGGGTCTGTCAAGCTGGGTCTGTCAAGCTGATTATTTAATGTACGTTTACTGAAGTATAGCAGTCCTGATCTTGCTCTGATAATGCATATAATGTATAAACAGTAATAATCCAGAAAACATAGTGGAAAAACTAAAACTTTCCCTCACTGTCTTACTTACTAGATGCAATCAGGTTTATCGTAACTAGTTCTGTAACTATCGTGTACTGTGTTGGCTTGGTGATGTTTTCTGCAACCATGACGCATGCCCATCACCCGCTCCAAGCAATGTTGGTGACCACAGAAAAGGGTCTAAATGAACTTTAATCTCTAAGTCACTGTTTCATTTCAATGTGCTGTGGTACAGAGCTAAAACAACAAAACTTGTGTCTCTGTCCAAATACTTACGGAGTGCACGGAAAATAATTCACAGTAAATAAAAGAATGTATCATTTCCATGGAAACAAGTCTTTTGAAAGAGTTCTAGTTGGGCATTTAACCAAACAGCCACAAAGCCAAATCGTCATCCCACTGCCCCATGACTTGAGACTTCCCAGTTCCAAATCAGACCTAAAACAAACATTTACATGTGATTTCATTTATTAAAGTTAAAATAAAGCCTTCGACTATACCCATAAACAGATGAGATCAGGAAATGAATAAACAAAACTCTTCTTAGTCACAGGGTGCAGGCCAATTGTTATCCCCTTCCGGATACAGTGCACTCCATTTGACTGTGTACACAAGCCTATAATAGGGTGAATTTTGGAAGGTAGCCTCGGTGCAGTGCCCATTTATTCTTGAGTAGGAAAAAGTGAGTCAACATGCAGTAGTGTGTGTGTGTGTGTGTTTGTCCACAACAGTTGGGTGCACACTCATTGCATTCATTTGTGCTTCTTTGCCTGTGTGCACAACATCGCTGTGTCTTCTGTTGCAATGACAGATTCTCTCATTTGCCAGCATTATTATTAGTTACTTGTCACTTGACCAATAAAAGTCAATAAAGGGGTCTGAAAACTCAAAATACAGAAACTGTATGGTTTAGTAAAACAGCCCAACTTTGAATTCTAGAAAAGGTGACTAACCCCAAGTCAGAAAAAAAAAGTTTCTAGGTGAAGATTTTTCACAGAAATATCCAATATAGGTATATATCTGGGTGATGTAGCCTGTTGGAGATTCACACCAGTACTTCCCCTACCTCTGATTAAGTGATGTTGCCGGCAGCAAAGCTAGCTTGCTATCCAGTCAACAGTAGAACAGTAGTTCAATAATCCATAGGCTGTAAGGAGCACCATGACAAGGCAAACAACAACCCAGTGGCTAACATAAGCCAGCCCAAGCAAGCTAGTGTTAACCTGCTCAATAGGTTCTCTTCGTGAGGTTGACAAAGGCCAGCAGCATACTGTAGCTCCCTTCATCCCACTGATGAATAGCCTCTGAAGCTAAGCAGGGTCAGTCCCCGGATGGGAGTCTGCATGCAGCTGGAAGCGGTGTTTGATGGCCAGCAGGGGGCAATCTTCCCTATGCTCTAACAATCAAATCCCAGCGCCCATCATTATGGTCCCCCTTACATAGGTACAGAACATTCCAGACCAATAACATTTCAATTGAGTGAAACTTCCAATGCTAACTTGGCACCCATAAAATAATAATCTGTTTGCCCACCACTACAGCTTAAACATTGTACATGTACAGTATGTCTTTGTGGTGCAACCCACAGAGGCATGAGTGTCAACCTACCCTGTCTGTAGTTGGTCTTCTGGGACCAGGGCAGCTCGGCTAGCAGTTTACTGAAGGCCCAGTCAGCCTCCTCTGCCGACAGGAAACCAGGGATCAGCCTCAGCCTAGGGTGTATTGTTGAACAGGGGGGGGGCACGTTAAAGTTTTTTTTTTTTTTTTCCAACTGTTAACATCCTTTTGTCCAATCTGTAGTCAGATTTTCAAAACTCTAAACACAATTAGCACAACTTCCATATGTTGTTGGAGCATACCATTAACACAATTCATGTTGTTTTCACAGAATATGCAGCCAATTAACACATCTTTACACACAAGCTTACCCAGTCCTAAAATAATAGATTTTTGTCTTATTTACAAATGCTTGCACACAGCATGCCAGAAATGAAGACCTAATGTTCTAAACCCTGAATATAGTATGAAGGCTCTACTTCTGCAACAACAGCAGCTCAAAAGCTATATTGAAACAGATGATAAGCATTTTTGAATGAACAGATCATTGAAACATTAGAGAAATAGATGATTTACTGTAAGTTGTGCTTTTTTGGCACATTCGGAACCAAAGGCCATGTATGTTGGATTTTTTTTGTTGATTACTGGCAGCAATTTCATGTTAATAAGTAAAGATGACTCAGTCACGTTTAGATAGTATGTTGCCAAAAATGCACACATTCGACACTCAATCAAAATGTAGAGTGGTTTACAGTAAAAGGAAACTGAATTATAAAAAACAATGGATTTCATATTGTCTGTTGTATGCAGGTAAAACTGAAACATGACAAGTAATGCAGTTTTGTAATGCCATCAACTGTTAGTATTTTGAAAGTCATTGTGCTTTGATTGACTATATGTTCCTCTTGGATAGAAAACATGTGCTAGTGTTTTGACCGAATGATCAGATACTGAGTTGAGTTTGCTGTATTTTGATAGAGTTAGTGCATGTAGATTAAGTTTTTTTGCATTTTGAAATGTAGAGTTGGCATCTAATGAACAAAATGTGGTTTTGAGCAGAAAATTAAGTATTTGGCTAATTGTGTGATATAGGTGTGTTGTTGTGCTAAGAATTTAAAAGTATCTTAAGTGTAGGTAAACACTTTTGTTAGCAATTGTAAAAAACTGCAAATGGGCGGGAAGCAGATTATGCTGTAATTTCTATGCTTATTTTGGAGAGTATGCATTTGATAAACATGGTTCTAACACCATGCTCGTACTATCAAAACAATGCAGAACACTCAGGTTAGAACTCACCTAGACACGCCTGATAGGCCTTTGCTGATCTCATAATCACCCCTCTTGCTGGGAACATGTTTAAAAAAAACGTTATTATGCTGTGGCACATCCACTTGGCACAGTCAATGGTGTATTAATACAAGCTGGATGTCAACATGTCCTCAGAGGGCTTGTCGTCATTTTTAATAAAGGTGGTTTTAATGATTTGGTTGTTCGAACAAGTGACTCACTCTATCACCTTCTCTGCAGGGACATCTCTAAGGGACTGAGTAGTGGTAGAGGGGAAGATGAGAGGAAAGGAGGGGGAAGGAGAGGACAATTCAAATGACCCATGTCCGATAGAACCTCACTTCTATGAGGTTACATGCTCAACAACTTGTTTTTAGAAGATCTCTATTTGTAGCATTAGAACTTTTTTTTGGTACCTTGTCAGGCTGTTGATACTCAAACATGCTCTGTCCAACTCCCCATGATGCAGATGGTGGACTGGCATTTGGCCTCACAACACTGCTGGTGGGAGCTGCTCCTGCCAAAGAACACGTACATGCCTCCATATCATTATTTTAAAACACTTATTATCATGATGGAACATCTCAAAATAACAGAGAGTGGGTTTGTTTTCACAAAGTGTGTCACAGTAGAACCCTAATTTGGACCGTATGACAGAAAGATAACCTGTTGAGCGTGGTTGTTTGGGCAGTGGTTTTGCCCAGGAACCCTGGACCCTGGCACGTTGACGTTTATCCGACATCGCATCTAGTTCAGAACAAGAATTAGAGGTCCAACGAGAGTTGAAACGGGTCTGAAATAAGCAGTCACTTTCAGCTTGCATTTACCGCCACCGAGTGTAACAACGTCAAACTGCAGGTTCTGCGAAGCTTACTTAGTAATCATGTGCACGAACAAATATAAAAACCTTCCAATTAGACTAAAAAGCATATTATTAATTGCATGCTTTTACCAGCTAACTACTTATGTGCTTGCTTGCTAACAAGCTAGCTAGCTAAGACCATAGATAATAGAACAATGCTTTATATCTATGGTTGACTCTGTAGGGGAACACTAGGAGTTCAGCTACTAGCTAGTAAGTAACTTACAAAACTTGAGTTAAATGTATGACTAAATCTGTACACAAACTATTAAATGAGGCCGAGATATCTCAAACATATTTTTAATTTCAATACCGCTTAATTGCTTGTTAGTACTTACATAAAGGATTAGGGAAAAAAGTCAACGTTTGCTACACAGCTAACAAATTTGACAGACCTATCTCGCGTTACCAAAAATATGTCCCCTTGGAAGTTAACAAATATTTATGGTTCCTATTTACTAACGCAGTCAGAACAGTTTAAATATTTTAGTATACTCTCGAAATAATATGATATTTCAAGCTGTAAATATTTTCAGAAATATCAAAGTACATAATAGGGAAAAGTTGAACTTATTCTGAGTGTGTGTTCAGCCTAGAGTACTCAAATTCAATAGTTTGGCAATAAATATATGGCCATTATATGAGATTGGAAAACACATTGTAAAGGATCTTTAGACCATTCCTCCATACAGAAATTGACTGTGCTAATCACAGCTGATTCTGGCTTATGACAAATCTCCATAGCTGGGAGAGACTAAAGAGGAACTTCAATCAACAATAATACAACATTTCCTTTATCAGTAACTATGGATACTGGCTTTTGAGCTGTGTGCTGATAACAAGCCGGATGGTCCCTCTCCTCTTTAGCCCAGAGGACGCGGCATCCGTGATTCCCAAAAATTATTTCAATTTTTGATTCGTCAGATCACAGGACAGTTTTCCACTTCGCCTCAGTCCATGTTAAATAAGCTTGGGCCCAGAGAAGGCTGCTGGGTTTCTGGATGTTGTTTATATATGGTTTCTTCTTTGCATGGTAGAGTTTTAATTTGCATTTGTGGATGCAGCGATGTATTGTGTTCACAGACAATGGTTTTCAGAAGTGTTCCTGAGCCCATGCAGTGATGTCCACTACAGAATTGTTTCTGTTTTTAATGCAGTGCTGCCTGAGGGCCTGAAGATCATGAACATCCAGTATTGTTTTTTGGCTTTGTCCCTTGCGTACAGAGATTTCTCCAGATTCTCTGAATCTTTTTATGATATTATGTAGCATAGATGATGAGATCCCCAAACCCTTTGCAATTTTATGTTGAGAAACATTATTCTTAAATTGTTGCACTAAATGCCTATGCAGTTTTTCACACAGAGAGCAAGACCTGTAAAGAAGAATTCTTACATTAAGAAAAAAAGGGCTTTTAAACAAATCAGTAACACTCTTTGGAAGATGGGTGCCAATGTGTGAGCCATTACCATCCACAGAAAACGTTACCAGTAGAACTACAGAGGCTACACTAAAAAGTATAAACCTTTAGTTGGCTTTAACAAGAATAGTTATATTAGCCAAAAGAGCCTGCAAGAGTTCTGGAAAGAACCTCACAGAATAACCCGTCCCCATAGGGGCACTATTTTTTAAGTTTAAGTTTGCTTGTTTTTGGTTTTTCTTTTTGTTTTCCCTGCACTAACCCAGTTGAGATGAGTCAGGGGGGGCACGGAGAGTGGGATGGAGCCCCGGGTCATGTGCCGGACCTAGAGGATAGACTCCGCGCCATGGAGGGACAGATCGCCGGATTGGTAACAGTGTTCGGCGAGATGATGTCGCACATGGCAGCACGGTCGGATGGGGAGAGCCCTGTTGGACCAGCTGGTGAAGATGCGCCTCCCGTTGCCAACCACGTGGATTCTACCCGCACCCAGGTAAGAGAACTCCGGGGAGGCTTACCTGACAAGTATGATGGTAATCCGGATGGTTGTCTTGGTTTCCTTCTGCAATGTGAATTGTACTTTGGAGATCAGTACAGTGGAGTTGTACACTGATAATGAGAAGGTGACCACGATGATCACTCTCTTAACTGGGCGTGCCCTCAAATGGGCGATGGCGCTATTGGTCAGGTCGTGGGGAATTGAGGTCGTTTCCCAGTTTCAGCGCTCAGTTCCGAGCCGTATTTGACCATCCCACAGAGGGGCAGGATGGGGTGAGTGGCTTATGCGCCTTAGGCAGGAAACGAGCATGGCCTCGGAGTATGCCCTGTCATTTCAGACGGTGGCAGCATCCAGTGGCTGGAATGAGCGGACTCTGCGGACCGCGTTTTGCATTGGACTGTGAACTGAGGTCCAGATGGAGCTGGACATGTGTCAGTGATTCCATGCCACTGGATGTCTACATCTCCCGGGCTATTGCCATTGACGGGCAGCTCCGGGACCATGACCGTTTGCTGCACCCATCTCCTTTCCTCTCGGGTGGAGCCGGAATCTGAGCCCATGGAACTGGGAATTACGAGACACACCGCAGAGGAGAGAGAACGACGGCATCAGCGGGTCTGTGCCTGTTCTGCAGTGAGAAGGGGCACTTCCAGAAGGGGTGTGTCTCGGCCCTGGCGCAGAGCAGGAAAGGGGTGAGTAGCCAGGCAGCGCAGGCTGGCACAGTAGGCGCCTTGCGTTTGCATAACATAGCAAGCCCTTTCTGTTGCTCAGTGGTGTTGTCTGGTGTCTTTCCCTCTCATACATCCACAGCCCTGATTGACTCCGGAGCTGCGGGGAGCTTCATCGACCATTCCCTGGTCTCTGCTCTCGGGCTGCCAGTGCGTCATTTGAGGTACTCGATGCCCATCCAGGCTTTACATGGCCATCCCGTGAGGTCCGGTTCCATCACCCACGTGACCCGCCCAGCCAACATCCCACCAGAGTACGTGGACTTAAGCAGGGTCTTTTCCAGCGAGAAGGCCAGGTGTCTCTCTCCTCACCATTACTGGGAGTGCACCATCGACCTCATATCAGAAACTGCGCCCCCCCAAAGCTGGATCTACCCCCTCTCAGTGGCCGAAAACAACGCCATGGAGACCAACATCAGTGAAACGATGGAGCAGGGACATATCCGCCATTCCACCTCCCCTGCTTCAGGGAATTTCTTCTTCATCAAGAAGAAGGGGGGCTTTGGCCCTGTATTGACTACCGGGGGCTGAATAATGTTACCATCAAGTACAGATACCTGATGCCCCTTATCCTATTGGCCATCGAGCAGCTGAGCGGGGCGTGCTTCTTCACCAAACTCGACCCCCGGCGTGCCTATAACCTGGTGCGCATAGAGAGACAAGTGGAAGACAGCCTTCAGCACGGCGTTGGGTCACTACGAATACTTGGTCATGCCACATGGGCTGGCCAATGCCCCTGCTGTATTCCAGTTGTTCCTGAACGAGGTGTTCCGGGATATGTTGGGGAGGTATGTGGTGGTTTACATCGACGACATCCTGGTGTACTTCTAACATACATGTTGGCCCACGTCCGTGCTGTCTTACTACGTCTGCTTGACCACCAGCTCTACGTTAAAGGCGAGAAGTGCTCCTTCCACCAGCCCACCGTCTCCTTCCTGGGGTACCACATTGCTCCGGAGGGCGTCCAGATGGTAGTGGACTGCTTCTCAAAGACGGTCCGTTTCGTTCCACTACCTGGCCTCCCATCTGCCCTCCGGTTCGTTGAGGTGCTGTTTCAGCAGTTTTTCCAGCTGTATGGACTTCTGGAGGACATCGTCTCAGACCGCGGCCATGTCATGTCTAGGCTGGGGGTTGCGGTCAGCCTCATGTCTCGGTTACACCTGCAGAGCAACGGGCATGCAAGCATACCAACCTTGAACTGGGGTGGTTTCTCTGGTCTTACTGCCTCGACAGACCAGGTGAATGAGCCCGATTTATTTCTTGAGTATGCTCAGAACTCCCTGTGCCCACAGGTCTAATACCCTTCCAGGTGGTTCTCGGTTTTCAGCCTCTGTTGTGACCTTGGGTACGACATCTAGGCCATAGAGGAGTGGTTCAGGAAGTCAGACGGGGTCTAGTCCGCCGTCCATATCTGCCTACAGGCGGCAGTGCGGCGTCAGAAAGTGCAGACGGACCGACAGCGGAGCAACGCACCAGAGTTCTGTCAGAGGGACAAGGTGTGGTTATCCACGAGGGACCTCCCGCTTCGTCTGCAGGATGAAGAAGCGGCAGCCCCGTCTTGGAAACAGGAAGAGGTGGTGGCCCCGCCTCAGGACCGTGATTGGACTCAGGGACAGGAGCTCGTCGTTCCACACCTCCGGGGGCGGTAGCAGGAACCCCTCCTCCAAACACTCCGGTTGTGGTGGTGACCCCCTCTGTTTCGGGCCCCATAGCGCCCCCCGAAAAATTATTTGGGTTGGACTTGGGGTGGCAGAGAGCCGTGGAACAGGGATTGGGGTGGCTGAAGGCTGCGGAGCGGGTTGGGTTCCACAGATGGCCAGCCAACTGCCTGTCCAGTCCATACGATATGTGGAACAGGGCTTGGAGCAGGAGACGGACTAGGCCGGGCAGGACTCTGGGCAGGACTCTGGGCAGGACTCTGGGCAGGACTCTGGGCAGCCTGCTAGCGTTGCCACCCACTGGATGGCCAGCCCTCCAGTGGGTGACTGGTAGGGGTCCTCCTCCTCAGAGTCAGAAACCGGCCATCCGAGGAGTTCCCCTACCATCCACCTCTGCTGTTTCCCTTGTATTCGGTCAGTCATTCTGTCACGATCCGAGGAGGTTGCAGGACACAGGCGCATAGGTGGTGGAACAAACAGGTATTTATTTGCAAAAAAGGTTTGACGCAACATGACGACCATAACCGTAACATGCAACAGAACAGGGAAATGATAGCATTGACGCGCTTGAACAAACATACTGTGTTTGCCATGTCCATAGACAGTTAACAAGAATTTTGTAAGGGCTTTGGTAGGACATTGCTGTTTTAAAACAAATAATGTACAAATGTTTCAATAAAGCTTATCAGAATTGAAAATATTTGATGAATGTAGCCTTCAGTGTTTTTCGAGTTTAAAATTTGCCTCTGCTATCTTATTTCACCTTATTTTCAGACTCAAACAACTTATGCAGAATATGTTGCTCAATTTGAGTCCCTTTGACCCTTTTTAGTATATTTACATTAATAGTTCACCAAAATGTTTAGATTAGGTTCAACTTTATTGTCATTGAACAGTCAGAGTACAGTACAATGAAATGCACTTAGCATCTTACCGGAAGTGCAAATAGAAGAGGGCAGGAAATTTAGAAGTATTAAGTAAAGTGTGTGTTACAAGTGGAATGTATAGATGTGTAATGAAGGCAAATACAGTGCAAAATGGCAATTCTAAAAGAACAATGAAGGCAAATAGGGGAGGGCAGAAAATTTTCAAATTTGCAACTATTAAGTATACGTATGTGCAAGTGGGAATGAATAGTTGTGCGATGAGGCAAATGTATGTACAAATTGCAATTATAACTGTGCAATCGGGCAATTTGGAGGTGTAAAGTAGTCTGTGCAATTGAATTGCAGGGATCGCAGCAATGAGGTTCCCGAGGTGGACGTGTGTGTAACATCCGAAAAAAAAGAAAAGCAAGTACAAATGTGTTGTTTACATAACAGATGTCCCATTATGTTAAGGATAACATACATTACATCCATTTAATACACAGTGCCCTCCATAAGTGTTGAGACAGTGAAGTCAAAATTGTTATTTTTGCAGCACACTTAAGGCTTATGAAAAAAAGGTTAAAAGGAGAATATGAGAAATGTGACATTGTCCAATATGGTTGCCTTGCCTCCTCTCGCTCAAGTGAATTCTTGTGTTGACTTGTGGGTCTGTTAGCTCAACTGAGGTAGAAGACCAGAATGTGTGTTCCCTCCGGAGCATAAGGATTACGGTCTAAGAAGAGAAAGGTGAAAGTAAAAAACTATATATATATACAGTGAGGGAAAAAAATATTTGATCGCCTGCTCATTTTGTACGTTTGCCCACTGACAAAGAAATTATCAGTCTATAATTTTAATGGTAGGTTTATTTTAACAGTGAGAGACAATAACAATAAAAAAAATCCAGAAATACGTCAATATATGTCAAAAAATATGTCAAAAATGTTATAAATTGATTTGCATTTTAATGAGTGAAATAAGTATTTGACCCCTCTGCAAAACATCAATCAATCAATCAAATTTATTTATAAAGCCCTTTTTACATCGACTTAGTATTTGGTGGCAAAACCCTTGTTGGCAATCACAGAGGTCAGACGTTTCTTGTAGTTGGCCACCAGGTTTGCATACATCTCAGGAGGGATTTTGTCCCACTCCTCAGCAGATCTTCTCCAAGTCATTAGGGTTTCGTGGCTGACGTTTGGCAACTCGAACCTTCAGCTCCCTCCATAGATTTTCTATGGGATTAAGGTCTGGAGACTGGCTAGGCATCTCCAGGACCTTAAAGTGCTTCTTCTTGAGCCACTCCTTTGTTGCCTTGGCCGTGTGTTTTGGGTCGTTGTCATGCTGGAATACCCATCCACGACCCATTTTCAATGCCCTGGCTGAGGGAAGGAGGTTCTCACCCAAGATTTGACGGTACATGGCCCTGTCCATCGTCCCTTTGATGCGGTGAAGTTGTCCTGTCCTCTTAGCAGAAAAACACCCCAAAGCATAATGTTTCCACCTCCATGTTTGACAGTGGGGATGTTGTTCTTGGGGTCATAGGCAGCATTCCTCCTCTTCCAAACACGGCGAGTTGAGTTGATGCCAAAGAGCTCGATTTTGGTCTCATCTGACCACAACACTTTCACCTAGTTCTCCTCTGAATCATTCAGATGTTCATTGGACAACTTCAGACGGGCCTGTACATGTGCTTTCTTGAGCAAGGGGAACTTGTGGACGCTGCAGGATTTCAGTCCTTCACAGCGTAATGTGTTACCAATTGTTTTCTTGGTGACTATGGTCCCAGCTGCCTTGAGATCATTGACAAGATCCTCCTGTGTAGTTCTGGGCTGATTCCTCACCGTTCTCATGATCATTGCAACTCCACGAGGTGAGATCTTGTATGGAGCCCCAGACCGAGGGAGATTGACAGTTCTTTTGTGTTTCTTCCATTTGCGAATAATCGCACCAACTGTTGTCACCTTCTCACCAAGCTGCTTGGCGATGGTCTTGTAGCCCATTCCAGCCTTGTGTAGGTCTACAGTTTTGTCCCTGACATCCTTGGACAGCTCTTTAGTCTTGGCCATGGTGGAGAGTTTGGAATCTGATTGATCGATTGCTTCTATGGACAGGTGTCTTTTATGCGTTTTTCTGGATTTTTTTGTTGTTATTCTGTCTCTCACCTGCCAAACTTTTTCGAATTTACTTTATGTAAACTAATTGGTTAAATTCTACTTTAAGAGTTTACCAACGCAATATTTTTATCTGTTGACCTTTTACCCAACTTTTCTACACCGGGACTCTATTTGGACATAATTAACGGAACTACTCACCTCTGAACACCCGAAGCTAAGTACCATTACTATGCCTTATCACTGTAATTGTTGTAGCTACAACACGGAGGAGAACTATCGTCTTCAGGTAAAGATAGCAGAGTTAGAGGCTCGGCTTCAGACGCAAATGTCAGGCACGGTTTATGTTAGTGTAGAAATGGAAAAAACTGCGTCTGTGCCACCAGGAAGCGACAGTGTTGTTAGCCCTCCGGCACAGCTCCTGCAGCCGGGCAAGAACTTTCTCTTGGTCACTTGGAAGAAATGCCGTCGACCAGTTAAACCTGGGTCACTGCTAGAGCCGACTGAGATTTTCAACAGGTTTTCCCCATTGGAGTTGGAGTCAAGGCCCGAGCCGTCTTCGGAGGGGAATGATTGGCAGGCATTTTCTACCGGTGGCCCAGAAAAACTGAAAACTTTAGTCATCGGCGATTCCACCCGCAGTATTAGACTAAAGAATCAGCCGGCGATCGTACACTGTTTACCGGGGGGCAGAGCCACCGACGTAGCCGCAAATCTGGGGTTGGTGCTAGCGAAGTCTAAAACTGGCAAGTATAGAGAGTACAGAGATATTGTTATTCACGTTGGCACCAACGACGTTAGAATGAAACAGTCAGAGGTTACGAAGCAGAACATAGCATCAGTGTGTAAACTAGCTAGAAAGATGTGTTGGCATCGAGTAATTGTCTCTGGCCCCCTGCCAGCTAGGGGTAGTGACGAGCTCTACAGCAGACTTGCGCAATTCAATCGCTGGCTGAAAACGGAGTTCTGCCCGTCGCAGGACGTAGAGTTTGTAGATAACTGGCTCTCTTTTTGGGACTCTCCCAGAAATAGGGCCAGGCCTGATCTGCTGAAGAGCGATGGACTCCATCCTAGCTGGAGTGGTGCTCTTCTTTTATCTAGGAACATTGACAGGAGTCTCACTCCTATAGCCTCACCATGAAATAGGGTGCAGGTCAGGCCGCAGGCTGTTAGCCAGCCTG